>JAODAL010009578.1:0-109929 GCA_025379985.1 Phyllomedusa bahiana | reverse complement strand
CCACACTCACAATATTAGACACATATATGAATGTGGTTCGGCAAAACTACTACTGTTCGGACAGACAGACCTATTCCAATGGGATCTGCCTGAGCCTGAGGAGGCGAAGTGGAGCTGGATTTGCTGTTAAGGAAAAAAATGTCCAATATTTCTCAACTTCCACCAGTACAATAATAAACAGGAATTTATGATAATTATCAAACTATATAAAATTAAATTATTTAAATGTAATAAAAAATGTTATCATATAAAATTAATATAAAAATATATAATATCTCAAAAATATAAAAATATCTCCTATAAAATGTATTTAAATTTAATAGAATCTAAAACAAATTTTACATTAAATAACCCACTGATGATGTTGTTCAGAATTGACCATTTTTAATTTTTACTACATTAAATTTGAAATGTATTTTTGCTGCTCTCACCCTTTATTCTACATACAGCAAGAGCCAGCACAGCACAGGTCTGGCTGGGACCTGTGTCCACCAAGCAAGATCACTCCCATAGTTTCTAGTCACTGACATGCTAGTCTAATGACTTTTCTTATATTTCCAGCCTGTCTATGGCCTTTATACATGTTTGGTGCATTACTAATGCACCTAAGTTTCGTAATGCGCTTAACATTTAGGTGAGGGGCGGTAACTTTACACGCCATTTATAATTGCACAAAAACCACTTTCATACATTCAGGCGCATTTTACACTGAAAACGAGATTCGCCAATTCACTTTGAAGCGCCTTCCTTCATACGTATCTCCCTTAGGGTCCACTTAAAAGGGTTGTCTACTGGCTTCTACCAGGCTGCAGTAGAAGCCAGGTCTGTAGCTATAGCGACCGGTGCTGGCAGCCTATCAGGAGAGATTGAACAGGTCTGTAGCTATAGTGCCCAGTGCTGGCAGCCTATCAGGAGAGAACAAACAGGTCTGTAGCTATAGTGACCAGTGCTGGCAGCCTATCAGGAGAGACTGGATAGGTCTGTAGCTATAGCGACCAGTGCTGACAGCCTATCAGGAGAGATCAAACAGGTCTGTAGCTATAGCGACCAGTGCTGACAGCCTATCAGGAGAGATAGAACAGGTCTGTAGCTATAGTGACCAACACTGGCAGCCGATCAGAAGAGATAGAACAGGTCTGTAGCTATAGCGACCAGTGCTGACAGCCTATCAGGAGAGATAGACAGGTCTGTAGCTATAATGACCAGTGCTGGCAGCCTATCAGGATAGACTGGATAGGTCTGTAGCTATAGCAACCAGTGCTGGCAGCCTATCAGGAGAGATCAAACAGGTCTTTAGCTATAGCAACCAGTGCTGGCAGCCTATCAGGAGAGATAGAACAGGTCTGTAGCTATAGCAACCAGCGCTGGCAGCCTATCGGGATAGATCAAACAGGTCTGTAGCTATAGCGACCTGAGGAGCTGATGCTGCCCATACAAGAGGGGATATCTAGGAATAGGTCGGACACTGTTAATGGACACATATTGCAAAGTGACTTGTTTTTGCAAGATCTTTAACATAAAAAGCAGCAGCAATCCTTGTAGTGAGACGACTCCTTTAAGAATTCTATATGGGGCGAGGGGTGGAAATGTTTTTGCCGTTACCCGTTGCTTTCTACTCTTCACAGGTCTCCAGTGCGCTAACAACTCTCCGGGAGTGAGACGGTTCATCCAGTGTTTTCCTACCTGGATACGATTTGCGCAATGTCTTAGACGCTATTGGGACAGCGGCGCCCTATTCCCGCACATACTGAACGCTGGGAAATACACAACCGTCTTTATTATGGTGACATTTGCGGCTATGTTTTCCACTGAGAAAGGTGCGAATGAAAGGGGTGGGAGACACATAAAAAAATTTTTTTTTTAAATTTAAAACAATATTTATTTTCTGTTTGGAATCAGTGAGCCGCCTTGGAATGGGTATGAATTATGTATGAAATTGTCAGCTAATTCTGTCTTATTGGTGGCTTTCACAACACACTGGTTAATTAGAGAACTAAACACTCTTGTCAGGATGTTGTCTTAAAGATATTTTAATTCTGGAGGAAAGGAAAACATCATTTAAATTTGCAAAAAATTAAATTTTTTTTTTTTTTTTACAAATCTGAGACTTAGGGCGACATGTATGAACGGGCTTTACGCCTGTTTTCTGCCGTACACTGCGCCTCCCAGCCCAAAATCCCGCTGTTCGGACGCAGCGTTCGCCACTTTCGGCTGCGGTCCGCATGAAGGGGCGGGCAGTGGCGCGGTGGGCGCGGTGTAGGCTTTTTCCGGGGCGGGACGCGGCGCGCTCGTATACTCCGAGGACTGTACCAACGCGGCACGCCAAATCGCGGCGCTAGGCAGCTCCGACACGCAGACCAGGATTTTTGTGGTCTAAATCCTCCGGCAGAGGCGAAATGAAGAAGGATCCGAACATGCAAGGAAGCGGATCGAAGATCGCGACAGAAATCTGGGCGCTCCGTTTCCGGCAGCAGGAGTATAATAGGAAAAAAAAATCGCCTTTATAAAGGCGGAAAAACAGTGTCAGAAGAGAGCTGCACGTAAAAAATACAATAATAAAAAAAAACATCACTTTTCCAAACTCTAGAACGGCGCAATATCAACAAATATGATATTGCAAATTCCCGGGAAAGACAGTAATTCAAAATCTGAAACCATTTCATTTGTCGGCAGAAACCGGCCAATTCAAATCGGAGCGGACAGTGAACCATTAAAAGCTATGGGGAAGAATTGACCAATCAAATCCCCGGCGGGATAATAAAAATTTACAGTAAAAATGCTGAAAAGAGCCGATTGGCTGAGCTAGCGGGCCCCTGGGCTAGCTCAGCCAATCAGAATAGGAGCGACAAAGCCCCATTCTACCTAATTGGAGAATTTGTAGACCAATCAGAATCCAGGCGGGATAATTCAAAATACAGTAAAAAAGACGAAAAGAGCTTATTGGCTGAGCTAGCGGGGTCTCGGCTAGCTCAGCCAATCAGAGCGCGAGCACTTCTCCCATTATATCTATGGAGAGTTTGAGCGCACTCAAATCCCCGCGCTCAGCGCCGCGCGGCATAAAGAAATTAATCAACAAATTATTTTTTATACAGTGTAAAACATTCTCAGATAAAGACCCAGAACACTTTTTTAAAAAAATAAAGCAGTTAAAACCCGAACAAGCGTTCGTCGCCGAGACCGGCGCTACATAGGGAATTGCCATAGAGAGAATCCCCGGGGGAAAGACAGTAATTCAAATTTTTAAAGCTATTCTCATTGGTCGGCATAAACCAGCCAATCAGAATAGGAGCGACAATGTCCCATTAGATCCTATGGAGGAAAATTGACCAATCAGAATAGGAGCGACAGTGGCCCATCTATCCTATGGAAGAAAAATGGTGGCTAACGAAAAAAAATTTGAAATCAAAGAAAATTTATCTTTTTTCTATATTTTCGATGCACCCATACTAAATTTATCCTTGGCTAACGAAAATAAAGAAATAAACATTATTTTATGGTCTTTTTTTCCGTTAGCCAAAATATTAGTATTCGTTGTATATACAACATCGGCACAAATTCTGTAGTGTTATATTTGGGTTCAGCCATGTACACTTTTATACCAGTTTGCATTAGAAAACCCATAGGAGCGTCGCTCGCTCTCCCATTGGTCCAATTACGGCGCCTCTTTTAAATTTCGATTCCCCCTAGAACTCTATGAGGGAAAACAGCTCGCGTCTAATTGGCTTAAGCTGCAGCCCTCGCTTTCTTCAACCAATCAGCTCGTTTCTGCCTTTTTACTGTATTTTGAACTGTCCCGCCGTGGATTCTGATTGGTGTAAAACTTCCCCATAGGCTAGGGAAAGGGACTTTGTCGCTCGTATTCTGATTGGGTCTAAACTTCTCCATAGCCTAGAATGGGACTTTGTCGCTCCTATTTTTTGATTGGCTGAGATAGCCAAGCCCCCCGTTATCTCAGCCAATCAGCTGTTTTAGCATTTTTACTGTATTTTTGAACAGTCCCGCCGTGGATTCTGATTGGTCAATCCTGCCCCATAGGTTTTAATAGTTGAGTGTCGCTCCTATTCTGATTGGCCGGTTTCTGGAGACCAATGAGAATAGGTGTCTGAATTTGAAAATACTGTATTTTCCGGTCATTTCCAATATCCTAATTCTTGAATTAGGATATTGGGAAAGTGATTTTGTTTTTGTTAATTTTTATTTTTAATGTTTCAGCTCTTTTCCTGAGAATGTTAGAACGCCTTTAAAAGGCGATTTTGGATTTATACCCCCGCACCGACATGTTGGAATGATTTCTCGCCGCTCCAGCCTGTCTCGCATCGGGAAAAGATTTTTCGCGCAGTCCCGCACGGCGCCCATGTCCCCGCACTGTGCCCCACACACACTGGCGAGGCACGGCGGACTTTTCCCCGCATGTATGACCGCACTACCTCCGGCGGACAATCTCAGACGCAGCGCCGAACTTCGCCTCATTCACGCACTGCGCCCGACACGCGGCGAGGCGCGGCGACTTTACATGATATGTATTGAGCGCGGCCCGTCCCCGACATAAATCAGGCGCAGATTCCGCCTGGAAACTGGCGGAAAACGGCGCCTCGACCCGGCGGGATTCATACATGTGGCCCTTAGTGCGGGATATACTGCAATTTCTGGAGAGTATTTCATTAACAATTTCTGAGTGGTAAATTGAGATGATTAATTGTGTTTGTGGATAGAACAAGAAACTTAATTCTTTATCAGCATCAATTTCGGTGACAAGAAAATGAAATTTGAAATTACATTTATTTACCCTAAAAATTATCTATGGGGGCCGTGAATATAATAATATGAGTTAGGCTTCCGTTAATAAGGAAACCCCTTGAGATGACATGGACATAGTCACAGCGAAAAGCCACTCGGGTCACCTGATGAGAGGCCATTGGTCCAGAAAGTGATCTTTAGGGGTGGAAAGGCCAGCAGTATATTACGATTATTGGGGGTGGGGGGTTCAAGGAGTTGGTCACTTTATAAGGGTCCCCAAACAAATAGCAAATTTTTGGGGGTCTCATTGCGGGGTTTCCCTCATTTTTTTGAATCCCCACAAGTTTTTTAAATTTTCCCTTTAAAAGTGCCCCCACAGGGATAATGAAGCATTACACAATTTTTAGTTAACTCAATTAAAAGAGTGCTCTCACCATGCACTTTGATGGCAAATTAATGGAATATAGTGTGACAGGTGCGAGTCCCACCTCAGTGATCCACAGCAATCAGTGGTTGAATCCACGAGCAAGTGTTTCATTTCCCTGCAGTGCCCCCACAGGAATAATGAAGAATTCCCCCAATATTGGGTTAAATCATTAAAAAGGGGGTTATTCCCGCCATGCCTTTTGAGGGGCAAATTGGAATCTGTTTTTTTTATGGGTTTGAGGTCCCACCTCTCGGGAAAAGGGCCCCCTGAAATTGACAGCTCGGGAAAGGCCCCTGTTACCTTGGGGCCTGACTCTCCATTTTGTTCTTTTGGTATTCCTAGTACAGGGGAAGCGCTGTGTTTTTCTCCTTTTCGGGTTCTTTTGGGAGCTCCCAGTACGGGGGAGGGCTGTTTTTCTCCATTTCCCTTTTATGGGATTTTCCCAAGAAACAGGGGAGGGGCTGGGGTTCTCCATTCTGTTCAAAAGGGGACCCCCGGTACGGGGGAAAGGCTTTTTTTCTCTCCATTTGTCTTTTGGGATTTCCTATTCCCGGGGAAGCGCTTTTTTTCTCCCCCAATGTTCTATGGGAGTTCCCAGTACAGAAAAGCAATGTGTTCCCATTCTTTCTTATGGGATTCCCAATTACGGGGGAGCGCCTTTGTTTTCTCCCCTTTTATTCTGTTCTTTTGGGCATTTCCCAAAATTTGGGGGGAGCACAGTTTTCCCTTCCCTCCTTTCTGTTTTTTTTGGGTTTCCCAAAACAAGGGAACACGTTTTTCTTTCCTTTTTTAGGGGGTTTTCCCCAAGAAAAAGGGGAAAGCGTTTGTTTTTCCCCTCCATTTTTGTTCTATTGGGAGTTCCCATTACAGGGAAACACTGTGGTTCCCCCTCCTTTCTTTTCTTGGGATTTTCCCATACTTTTGGAGTGCTGTTTTTCTCCCCAAATTCTTTTTGTATGGGATTTTCCCAGTACAGGAGAGCAATGTGTTCCCATTCTGTTCTGGGGGTTTTCCAAGTACAGGGGGAGCGCCGTGTTTCTCAATTCTTTTCAAAGGGTTTTTTCCTTTGACAGGGGAGCACAGTTTTCCCCTTCCCTCCATTCGGGTTCAAATTGGATTTCCCCAAATAAAAGGGGAACCCACTGTGTTTTTCTCCTTTTTCTTTTTGGGGGGGTTTCCCATTTAAAGGGGACGCGTGGTTCTCTCCATTCTGTTCTATGGGATTTTCCCATTTCCCGGGGGTGGCGTTTGTGTTCTCCCCATTCCGTTCTAGGGGAAAGTTTCCCAGTTAAGGGGAGCGCTGTTTTTCCCCTCCCCCAAAAGTTTTATGGGAGCTGCCAGTCCCGGGGGAGTGTGTTTTTCCCCATTCTTTTCTATGGGATTTTCCCAAGTACGGGGGGGAGCACTGTGTTCCTAATTTGTTCTATGGGATTTTCCCAGTACAGGGGAGCGCTGTGCTCTCCCTTTTCTTTTTTCTAGGGGATTCCCAGTACAGGGGAACGCGGGGGTTCTTTTCCCTTTCTGTTCTATGGGATTTTCCCCATTTACAGGGGAGGCGTGACCTCCATTCTTTTTTCCTATGGAGTTCCCAGTAAAGGGGAGTGCTGTGTTCTCTCCATTCTGTTCTTTTGGGGTTCCCGAAACAGGGGGAGCGCTGTTTTCCCACCTTTCCCGGGTCCTAGGGGAGTTTCCCATTTACGGGGGGAAGCGTTTGGTGTTCTCCCCCATTCTGCTTTTAGGGGAGTTCCCATAAAGGGGGAGCGCTGTGTTCTCTCCATTTTGTTCAAATGGGAGTTCCCAGTACGGGGGAAAGACTGTATTCTCTCCATTCTGTTCTAGGGGAGTTCCCATTACAGGGGAGCGCTTTTTTCCCTTCCATTCTCCTCTATGGGGGGTTCCCAGTACAGGGGACCCGTTTTTTTTCCCTTTATTTTTCTATGGGATTTCCCCAGTACAGGGGAGCGCTGTGTTCCTCCATTCGGGTTTCTAGGGGAGTTCCCAGAAAAAGGGGGGAGCGCTGTTTCTCTCTATTCTGTTCTTTTGGGAAGTCCTAGTTCAGGGGAGCGCCGTTTTTTGGGTTTCTTTTTTGGGTTCTATGGAAAGTTCCAAGAAAAAGGGGAGCCTGGGGGTTCCTTCCCTTTCGTTCTATGGAGTTCCCATTACGGGGGGTTGGGTTTGTTTTCTTCCATTCTTTTTAAATGAGAGTCCTAGTACGGGGGAGCGCTGTTTTCCCTACCATTTGTTTATGGGGGGTTCCCCTTACAGGGGAGGCTTTTGTTTTCCTCCATTCTGTTCTAGGGGAGTTCCCAGTACAGGGGACGTTTTGTTTTTTTCCTTTTCGTTCTATGGGGAGTTCCCATTTTACGGGGGACGCTGTGTTCTCGCCATCGTTTATAGGGGGGTTCCCAGTACAGGGGAGTGATGTTTTTCTCCTTTTTTTTAAAAGGGATTTTCCCATTACGGGGGAACCCGCTTTTTTTCTAAACCATTTGCCCCTGGGGTTTTTTTCCCCCATTAAAAGGGGAGCGCTGTGTTTTTTAAAATTTCTGCTCTATGGGGTTCCCAGTAAAGGGGGAGCGCTGTTTTTCTCTCCATTCTGTTCAAATTGGGGTTCCCATACAGGGGGGGCACTGAATTCTCTCCAATTCTTTTTTATGGGAGTTCCCAAACAGGGGAGCGCTGGTTTCTCCATTCTCCTCTATGGGGGGTTCCCGGGTTACGGGGGAGGCGCTGTGTTCCCTATTCTGTTCGGGAAGGTTCCCAGTACGGGGGAGCGCTGTGTTCGCCATTCTGTTTATGGGGTTTCCCGGGTCCAGGGGGCGCTGTGTTCTTTTTATTCTGTTCTTTTTTGGGACCCTTCCTAGTTGGGGGAAAAAGCCCCGTGTTCTCTCTATTTTGTTCTCTGGCAGTTCCTAGTACAGGGGAGCACTGTGTTCTCTCCATTCTTTTTCTAGGGGAGTTCCCGGGTTACGGGGGAAAGCGCGGGTTTTTTCCTCCCCATTCGTTCTAGGGGGAAAGCTCCTAGAAACAGGGGAGCGCTGTTTTCTCCCCATTCTTTTCCCTATGGGGGTTCCCAGTACAGGGGGAAAGCCTGTGCTCTCCCCCAAATTCTGTTCTTTTGGGTATTTTCCCCAAGTACAGGGGAAGCGTGTTCTCTCCATTCTTTTTTCTTTTGGTAGTTCCCAGTACAGGGAGCGCGTTTCTCTCCATTCTTTTCTTTTGGGGTTTCCCCAAGAAAGGGGGAGGGCTGTGTTCTCTCCATTCTGTTCTATGGGATTTTCCCAGTACAGGGGAGGCTGTTTTTCCCCACCATTCTGCCCCTTTGGGATTTCCCCCGTACGGGGGAGGGGCGTGTTCTCTCCATTCTGCTCTATGGGGGGTTCCCCAGTAAAAGGGGAGCGCTGTGTTTCTCCATTCTTTTTGGGGGGAAGTTCCCAGTACAGGGGAGAACTGTATTCTCCCCATTAAGTTCTAGGGGAGTTTCCCATTTAACAGGGGACCGCTGTGTTCTCTCCTTTCTCCTCATGGGAGTTCCCGTAGGGGGGGAAAAGCGTTTTTTTTTCCCCTTTTTCTTTTTCTTTTGGCAGTTTTTTCCGGGACGGGGGAGAACTGTTTCCCCTCCTTTCTGTTCTGGGGAAAAAAAGTTCCCATTACAGGGGATGCGGGTTTTCCTCCATTCGGGTTCTTTGAGAGCCCCCTTAGTACGGGGGGAGGCGCTGTTTTTCTCTCCTTCTTTTTTTCTAGGGGAAATTCCCCAGTACGGGGGGAGCGCGGTGCTCTCCCATTCGTTTTTATGGGATTTCCCAAAAAAGGGGGGAACGTTTGTGTTCTCCCATTCTGTTCAATGGGAGTTCCCAGTACGGGGGCCCTGGGGTTATCCCATTCTTTTATGGGAGTTTCCCAGTACGGGGGATGCTGGTTCCCCTCCATTCTTTTTCTAGGGGAAAGTTCCCAGTACAGGGGAGGGCTGTGTTCTCCCCCTTTCCTGCCCTATGGGAGTTCCCAAAAAGGGGGGAAGCGCTGTTTTTCTCTCCTTTCTTCTCTATGGGTTTTCCCCAAAAAAAAGGGGGGAAGGCCGCTGTGTTCCCCCTCCATTCTTTTTAAGGGGAGTTCCCAGTACGGGGGAAAGCACTTTTAATTCTCTCCATTTGTTCTATGGATTCCCATTCCCGGGGAGCGCTGGGTTCTCTCCATTCCCCACTATGGGATTTCCCCCATTTACAGGGGTCGCTGTTTTCCCCCTTTTAAAGTTCTAGGGGATTTTTCCCGTCCCAAGGGGAGGGGCTTTTGTTCGCCCTTTTGTTCTAGGGGGAAGTTCCCAATTACAGGGGAGCGTTTGGGGGTTCTCTCTATTCGGGTTTTTAATGGGAGCTCCTAGAAAAGGGGGAAAGCCCCCCGGGTGTTTCCCCTATTTTGTTCTAGGGGCAGGTTCCTAGTCCCGGGGGGGAGCACTGTTTTCCCCCATTCTTTCTATGGGAGTTTCCCATACGGGGGGAGCCTTTTTGGTTCTCCCCAAATTTGTTTATAGAGCTCCTAGTGGGGGAGCGCTGTTTTCTCCCCATTCTTTTCTAGGGGGTTTTCCCCCGTACGGGGGGAAGCGCTGTGCTCTCTCCATTTTTTTTTTGGGGATTTTTCCCAGAAACGGGGGAAAAAGGCTGTTTTCTCTCCTTTTCTGTTCTTTTGGATTTCCCCCAGAAACGGGGGAGCGCGGGTTTTCCCTCTCCATTCGGGTTTCTTTTGGGATTTTCCCATTTACAGGGGAGGTGTGTTTCTCTAATTTCGGTTTTAAGGGGAAGTTCCCAGTACGGGGAGGGGCCTGTGTTCTCCCCATTCTGTCCTTTTGGGGGGTTCCCTTTCGGGGGGAAGCGTTGGGGTGTTCTCTCCTTTCCCTGTCTAGGGGGATTTCCCCCAAGAAAAGGGGAGCGTTTT
This sequence comes from Phyllomedusa bahiana, assembly GCA_025379985.1. Classification (NCBI taxonomy): domain Eukaryota; kingdom Metazoa; phylum Chordata; class Amphibia; order Anura; family Hylidae; genus Phyllomedusa; species Phyllomedusa bahiana. The sequence goes on along the minus strand of JAODAL010009578.1, from coordinate 99,836 downwards.
GTGTTCTATCCATTCTGTTTATGGGAGCCCCCAGTACAGGGGGGGCCCTGTTTTTCTCCCCATTTTTTTCTATGGGGTTTCCCATACGGGGGAGCGCGGTGTTCTCTCCATTCCCCCTCTAGGGGGTTTTCCCCATACGGGGGGAGGGGCTGTTTTCCCCTTTTTCCCTGTTCTATGGGGGGTTCCCATTTAAGGGGACCTTTTGTTTTCGTTCTTTGGGTTCTAGGGGAGTTCCTTTTACAGGGGAGCGCTGTTTTTCCCCTCTATTCTGTTCTAGGGGGAGCTCCTAGTACGGGGGAAAGGGCCGGGGTTCTCTCTATTTTTTTTTCTATGGCATTTCCCCAAGTACAGGGGAAAATGTTTTTCCTCTCCATTCAGTTCTAGGGGAGTTCCCCAGTACGGGGGAGCGCGTGTTCTCTCCTTTTCTTTCTATGAGGCTCCTAGTAACGAAGGTGGAAAGCGCGGGTGTTCTCCCCCATTCTGTTCTATGGGGAGTTCCCAGCAGGGGAGCGTTGTTTCCTCCATTTGTTCTATGAGAGCTCCAGTACGGGGAGCGCTGGGGTTTCCCCCATTCTGTTCTTTTTGGGGCCCTCCTAGCCCCAGGGGAAAAGGCCGGTGTTCAGCTGTACTCGGAACTCTCATGGAACAGAAAGGAGATTTGGGTTGCGCCCCGAAAACCACCCTCTGTCCTGAGCTGAAAATTTTTCAACACCCAAGGTGAAAAAGGGCTGATTTAAATTAGACTTAAAACAGTTTTTTATAAATTTTGTTTTTTTCCCAACTGAGTTAACTAAGAATTGTATAATACTTCATTTTTCCCAAAGTGGGGGCACTGAAAGGGAAAATTTAAAACATTTAAGGGCCCACATGAAATAAAACCTGTTTATTCCTAAAAAACACTTTTTGCCCAAATTTGGTAACCTATGGAAAGAAAGTGAGTTTAGACCAAAAACCGGGGTTCATAAAAGGGGCCCCTAAAAATTTGCTGGATTAAACCCAACTAATTTTTTGGGGAAATGGGCGGGGGTTTTAAACCCGCACCTATCACACTTTGATGACATTTCCATCAATATGATATCAAAATCTATGGTGGGAACACCCCTTTAAGTGCTCGTGTTATGCACAGACACCGGATCCCCAAGAGAGACATGTCCTTTGTAGCCACTCTATGCTCTGGTTAATAGATGAGGGAAAAAACACTCCAATTTTTTGGGGAATGTTCACAGCTCAATGGCTGGACTAAACTGGACCCAGAAGCTGGCAACTCTGGCCTTTATGCTAAGGCCCCGTTCACACGGCTTATTTCGCCGTGGATTGGCGCCGTACTGCGCGCCGGTTTGCGCTTCAGTACGGCGCCAATCCGTCGGAGTCAAAAGGGTAATCCACGTTCTCATAGAGAACAGTAATTCGTCGCTCCCTCCCCGCTCGCGACCCCGCCGGGGGGGGGAGAAAATGACATGAACATTAATTTACGGCGCGTACGCGACGTAGATAATGCATTGTCGATGGGTCCGGGTAGCGGTGCCTCCGCCGCGCGCCGGCCCCGCCCCCGTCCCGCCCTTTATTCACGACTGATTTGTGAGCGCAATCCGGCTCACAAATCTGGCGTGAATAAGCCGTGTGAACACGGCCTAACAGTGAAAAAATTAACAGGTGCAGCTAATTGCTTGAGCAACAGCTCATACACCCCACTGCTAGGGGAACAATTAGATAAAAAACTGCACATTAACTTGACACCTGTTCACACCAGCATGCAGAAAAGCCACATGGGGAGATTGCACAAATGCAATAAATACCAATAAAACAACCACTCACATACTCTCAATGCATTAGGGGGTGGCTGCTGGTACTACAATTGCATATAAATAAGGCGATACAGAAGGGTGCCATAAATACAGATACGTGTAATAGATGAGGGTCCTAAATATGAGTCCTCCACCATTTTATCTTAGACCAGACAGTCATTGAGTCATCTTCTGTTAAAATGGTTGGGTGACTAAATGTATTACCATCTCCCATAGAGGTCATGTCCAACCCTTCCAGAGCCCTAAATTTCCATTGTATCTAGTTGCAGAGTGACAGATCTCCTGGCCCCATATAACTACATTGGGCCCTACTGTCCTCTGGTCAGGAGAGGGCCCTGTTACAGCTCTTGCATAGGACCCCAGCAGCTTCACCGAATGGATATATCAGGTATGCACATAGCCGAAGTTGCAGAAATACATAAATATACTTAATAATATATTACATTGTTCTCCGCTTCCAGCTCCTGCAGCAAAATAGGTTCTTGCAATATGTGGAAATAAATAAAAAGATTCATGAAGTGTATTTGCCTCAGGAATAATCAATAGCGCCTACGTCTGATTTACTCCGCAGCCCCATAAATCTCATAGTGAGCTGGTCTCGGTGTGAAGGGAAATGGAACACATCAAACCGTCTGGTTGTATGTTGCAGTGTGGCCCCTGGTGAGCTCTGGAAAGACGTTGTATTTCTATGGCTGGGTGCTGGTGGCCTGCGTGGGCACCGTGTTCACCACGGTGTGGGACCTCAAGATGGACTGGGGTTTGCTGGAGGCAAGTGCACAGAACAAGTTCCTCCGAGATGAGATGGTCTATGCCAAGAAGGTAAGAGCCTAGGCATGGGTGTTGCATTTCCCCTACGTCCAAATCTTTATGGTGGTCCGAGGCTTCGTTTTCCTTACACAGAGCTCCAAATCCTCTGCATAGACACCAAAGCCACTGCATACATCTTCTACATTGAGCTCAATGATTGCAGCTTGGACAAAAGGTTGCCACCTTTCTTTCCCAAACCGCTGAATGGTAAATCTGGCTGCTTAAAGGGGTTGTCTCACTACAATGATTCATCTTACCTCAGTCCTGTTTTCTCAGTTTCATTTTTGAATTTACTGGTTTTACTGGCTACTACTGGCCTGCAGTGATGAGCTGCTGAGGACACCAGGTCTGTAGCTATAGCAACCAGTGCTGGCAGCCTATCAGGAGAGATCGAACAGGTCTGTAGCTATAGCAACCAGCGCTAGCAGCCTATCTGGAGAGATTGAACAGGTCCGTAGCTATAGCGACCAGCACTGGCAGCCTATCAGGAGAGATGGAAGAGGTCTGTAGCTATAGCGACCAGTGCTGTCAGCCTATAGGGAGAGATCAAACAGGTCTGTAGCTATAGCGACCAATGCTGGCAGCCTATCGGGAGAGATTGAACAGGTCTGTAGCTATAGCAACCAGCACTGGCAGCCTATCAGGAGAGATTGAAAAGGTCTGTAGCTATAGCGACCAGCGCTGGCAGCCTATCGGGAGAGATCAGACAGGTCTGTAGCTATAGCGACCAATGCTGGCAGCCTATCATGAGAGATCAAATAGGGCTGTAGCTATAGCAACCAATGCTGGCAGCCTATCAGGAGAGATTGAACAGGTCTGTAGCTATAGCAACCAGTGCTGGCAGCCTATCAGGAGAGATTGAACAGGTCTGTAGCTATAGCGACCAGCGCTGGCAGTCTATCGGGAGAGATCAGACAGGTCTGTAGCTATAGCGGCCAATGCTGGCAGCCTATCATGAGAGATCAAATAGAGCTGTAGCTATAGCAACCAGTCCTGGAAGCCTATCAGAATAGATCAAACAGGTCTGTAGCTATAGCAACCTGAGGAGCTGATACAGCCCATACAAGAGGGGATATCTAGGAATAGGTAGGACACTGTTAATGGACATGTATTACAAAGTGAATTGTTTTTGCAAGATCTTTAACATAAAAAGCAGCGATCCTTGTAGTGAGACAACCCCCTTTAAATGGAAATATATTGCCTGTACCTGTGACAGTCTATCTTATATTGTGTTTCAGATATACTACTATTTTGCCATTATTGGTGATGTCATCCTGAGGATATCATGGGCAGTCAATCTCTTCTACGCACAGGACAGATACTCAGAGGAATCGGAGTTGGTGACCTGCGTTCTGGGTCCTCTGGAGGTTTTTAGGTATGTGGTTCAATAGGAATGTACTGGTGGGACTGGGTGATACTATAAAGCGCATCATGTACTCTAGATGTGAGGCACCAGATCCTACCATGTTTGGCGTACTTGCCAATACTCCCGATTTTGGTGGGACAATTTGGCAACCGCAAAGAAACTGTAAAAGGAGTGGGATTCATGCAAATCTGTCCAAAAGTGGGTATTTTTGGGGTGTTTCCAGATGGTTTGGGGGTGTTCCTACGCGGTCCAGAAGGTATGGCTGAAGTGGACGGATTTTAGCTAAATCAATATTGGCAAGTATGCATTCAGGCCACCCTAATGTGTTACCCTTAAGGCCCATAGTCCACCACAGGGGTGTATTTAGAATTTATAGGGCCCCATATCAAAATGAGATGGGGCCTCACCACCTAAGTACAATAAACTATAACAGCAGCATAAGAAGCAATAATAAAACGAAAATAATCCCCGAAATATACAGGGAGGTAAAAAATAATACAGCCATAATCAGGGAGGTATAAAAAACCCCCCGCCAATTCAGGGAGGTATAAATATACCACTATAAAACAGGGAGGTATAATAATCCCGCCATTATCAGGGGGGTAATAAAAAATCCCGCCAATACAGGGAGTATAAATAACCCCGACATAATCAGGGAAGGGTAAAATAACCCCATATACAGGGGGAAATAAATAATCGCGCCATAATCAGGGGGTAAAAAATAATCGGCCTAAAATCGGGAGGTTAAATAACCGCGCCATATACAGGAGGTGTAAATAATACCGCCTATACAGGGAGGTGAAAAATAATCCCGCCAATATCAGGGAAGGTATAAAAAAATACCCCCAATAAACGGGGGGTAAAAATAATCCCCCCCATATATCAGGGGGTTAAAAATCGCGCCAATTCAGGAGGTATAAAATAATCCCCCCTATATCAGGAGGTTTTAAAAAATCGCGCCATTATCAGGAGGTAAAAATAATCCCCCATATAACAGGGAGGTATAAAAAAATTCGCCCCCATATATCAGGGAGGATAAATAATCGCCCATTATCAGGGAGGTGTAAATAACCCCGCCATATACAGGGAGGTTAAAAAACCACCGTACAGAGGTATAAAAAAATACAGCCATGTATCGGAGAGGTATAAAATAATACCGCCATATTCGGGAGTATAAAAACTGTCAAAAATCAGGAACTCACAAGTAAGCTGGAGAGAAAAGCCCCCCAACTACGTTGCCTACAAAAAGGAACAATGTTCTTGTATCTGACTTGGGTTCCTCAACCTCTGAGTCCCAAAGCAACCGCTATGGCTATAGTTACGCCCATGGAGCACCCCATACATGCAAGGCATCAGGATAATTAGAAGGTGATGCAGTGATGTACTGGAACCACTTCTAGAAAAAAGAGTAGATTTGTAATTTTTAAAGATTTTGAACTAACTCAACTTGCAAACCACGGGGGAAAGGCCACAAACTTTCTGGGAACTTCCTCAAAACCCATAAAATATCTACTTTTAGGCAAAGTTTCTATAAACTGGCATCTTTTGCAGCCCAATTTCCTGTGGACTCCCGGAAGAATTTAAAATTTTAGAAATATGAACAGATAGGGGCCTGAGCCGGGCAAAAACTAAATTCATAAACAAAATAGTGGGCTTGGCACCTAATGACAATAAACTAAAACAGCAGCATAGGTAGCGGGTATAAATAATACCGCGATATCAGGGGAACCCCCCAGTAGACTGGGGGCAGAAAGCCACCGACTACTTGTTCCCCACAAAAAGGAAAAATTGTTTATGCCTGATCAGGACCCCCAACCTCTGGTCCTAAAGCGGTTTCTTAGGGGGTCATCAGGGAATTGATTCTTTGGGGCCCTCCCCGGAAGATTTTATTTTTGGGCCCAAAGTGGAGTTGATTCTTGGGGGCCCCAAAAGTGGGGTTGATTCTTTTGGGGCCCACGGGGAGTTGATTTTGGGGCCCCGCATGAGTTGATTTTTTGGGGCCCACCGGGAAGTTGATTCTTGGGGCCCAGCGGGGGAGTTGGATTCTTGGGGCCCACGGGGGGGGGGGGATTTTTGGGGCCCACCGTGGGTTGGTCTCGGGGTCCACCGGGGGAGTTTTAGTCTCGGGGGCCACCGGTTTTAGTTGAGTCTCGGGGGCCCAACGGTGGAGTTGAGTCCGGGGCCCAACGGTGGAGTTAAGTCTTTTGGGGGGCCCCCAGTGGGTTAGTCTCGGGCCCCCTGGGATTTTAAGTCTTGGGGCCCACCAGTGGAGTTTGAGTCCCGGGGGCCCCCAGTGGGGAGTTGATCTCGGGGCCCAACGGTGGAGTTAAGTCTTGGGGCCCACCGGTGGAGTTGAGTCTCGGGGTCCACCGGTGGAGTTGAGTCTCGGGGCCCACCGGTGAAGTTGAGTCTCGGGGCCCACCGTTGGAGTTGAGTCTCAGAGCCCACTGGGGGGAAATTGAAATCTCGGGGCCCACCTGAAGTTGAGTCCCCGGGGGGGCCCACCATAGAATTGAGTCTCGGGGCCCCCAGGGGAAGTTGAGTCCGGGGGCCCCAAAAGGGGAGTTTATTTTTTTGGGCCACCAGGGAAATTATTCTTTGGGGCCCGACGGGGGTTGATTTTTTAGGGCACCAGTGGGGTTATTCTTGGGCCCCCCATGAGTTTATTCTAAGAGCCCACCAGGGTAATTGATTCTTGGGGCCCACCAGTGGAGTTTATTCTAAGAGCCCACCAGGGTAATTGATTCTTGGGGCCCACCCTACAGTTACTGTACGTGATTGCACATGTCTCTTGCTTTCTGTCTCTCTTTTTCTTGCCTTCTCCCTTAAAAGCTGCCCCAAATCTGCTATGCCCAGGGCCCCACCGGGGCTTTCCCCTCCTTCGCCTCTGGGTCAGTCCGAGCGATTGGTGGTGGGGCCCGATGAGAACCCCACTAGGACTTTTAGTGTTGTAATTTAAATGTATAATTTAAAACATCTCTTTCTTTGTAGGCGTCTAATATGGAATTTCTTCCGGCTTGAGAATGAACATTTAAATAACTGTGGCCAATTTCGGGCAGTCAGGGACATCTCTGTAGCTCCCGTTCATGTCTACAGTCAGGCTGCTCTGGAGCATTTCATGGATCAAGAGAATGGGAGCGAACACCCCAAGAGAGTAAGGGGTGGCGGGAGGAAAAACAAGATTTCTCTGAGAAGAGCCAAATAAGCAATGAATCCTTATTAACCTGCTCAGGGACTGAAGGGGGTGGAAAGTGATACCAGGGAGTGTGCCAGGCAGGAAGCCGTCAAACGCGATTACAGGAGAGCGAGATCTTCGTTACTTTCCAAAGTGCGACGAACCGATTGAAACTAAACCCCAAATAAGAGTACTTTATACCTGAAATGAAGAGGTAGAGCTCCAAACATCAAACTCGACCCCCTTCTAAGTGTCTAAGGGCCTTACCCCTGGTCATGGACATTTCCAGTTTAAGCAAGCACCATCCTTAAAAGAAAGTGGCATGACTCCAATTTTTCCCACCATTGTCCTGCAGATTGCAATTGACATGACCATCATGAGTCAGGGGAGGTTGGTCTACTTGACTGAGATGGTTGACCCACTTCTATCAGAGCTGTGTCCAATTTTATTGACTTTTTTAAGGGAGTGGGGTTTAGATTAGGGATTGTAGAACACAGAAATTAAATATCATTTTTAAATTTACCAGGTTTTGGTCACCAAAACGTAAAAATTTTTGGGAATATATTCCTAGAACATTTTGTTTTCTTTCTACCCATCACACCATGCATGGTGGTGTTTGGCCGGGACGATGGGTAGGCGACCGCCTAGGGCGCCACTTCATCCAAGGAAGAAAAGGGGGTGCAGGGAGGCATGGAGTGGGCTGAATTTTCCTTGGGGAGTGGGGGGGGGGGGGGGCGCTTTAAATGTTTATTTGCCTAGGGAACCAGAATACCTTGTCTCAGCCCTGTTCCTAGTTCACTACAATTGCCATCAGGTTATTTCTGGAATATAAATGTTGCCTGTTTTGGGATTTTATATTCAAATTTTTAATATCCACCCCAAAACACAGTGTTTAAAAAAAGTTACAAGTCTATTTGGGGGCAAATATTCCATATATGTGTCAAATAAAAACATATACGTGCTAAGATAATTACTAGAAAAAAACCATGTGTGTGCAAATACTATCACCATATGGTGCTCAAATAAGCACTATACAGGTAAAATAGTTACACGAATAACATGAGTTGCAAACATCCCAAGGTCTCAAAAAAGCACTATACAGGTAAAATAAATACTAAAATAAAAGTTCCCAAAAAAACCTTTTTGAGTGCTCAATAAAAAAAAACATCCCAAGTAGTACTACAAATTCAGTAGTGTCAAATATTATTACCATATAGGGCGACATGTATGATTTTTGGCCCAGGCGCCATTTTTTTTGGCATTAGTACCCCAGAATGTCCTGAAACCCCTGAACCGTTCTACTTCGGGGCAAGATTTGGGCCCCTTCAGCTACAAAACGAACTTTTTGGGGCCAGGTAAACCCTTTAATCCCTTAAGCCCCGGGTTTTTTGTTGTTGACCTTTCTTTTTTCCCTCCCCCCCTTCCCCAAAAATTTTCCCCCTAAAAGAAAAAGGGGTTTTTTTTGCGGGGGCAAATGTACTTTTAATGGGGAAAATTTCCTGTACTATAGAATATACTGGAAACCGCAAAAAAATTCCCAATGGGACAAACTGTGAAAAAAAAAGTAATTTGCCATGTTTTGGGGGGTTTTTGCTTTTACGGCGTTCAATATTCGGTCAATACAACGTGTTATCTGTATTCTACAGGTTGATATGCATCCGACAATACCAAACAAGTAGGGTTTCCGTTATGTTCTGGTACCGTAAAAAAATTCCAAACTTTTTCTATTTTTGAAATTTGCGACCAATAACTTTTTTGTACTAACACCTATGGACGTCAGTGAGGCGCATTTTTTGCGGGCCGAAGTGTACTTTTTATCGCTAGCAGTTTGGAATGCATGTGACTTTCTTGATCACTTTTATTCCATTTTTTTAAGTGACGTAAAATGACCAAAAAAACGCAATTTTGGCGTTGGAATTTTTTTTCTCTACGGTGTTCAGCGTACTGGATAAATGATGTTTTATTTTATAGATACGGACTTTTTCGGACGCGGCGATACCAAATATGTGTAACTTTTTATTATTTTTTTTGTTTTCTATTTGTAAAATGGGGAAAGGGGGGTGATTTGAACTTTTAATACTTTTTTTTGTACTTTAAAACTTTATTTTTTTATTTTTTTTACTTTAACATTGAGGCCACCTATGGTGCTTGACCACTAGGTGGTGCGATTGTCAATACAGTCTAATGCATTGCATAGGCAAATCAAACTGCAGCCCTCCAGCTGTTGGGAAACTACAACTCCTATGATGCCCACGGTTATAGATTATACAAATGCACGATGGGAGTTGTAGTTTCCCAACAGCTGGAGGGCCGCAGTTTTACACCTGTGCATGAGACTGTACCAAGATGGCGGTTTCCCCACTTCCTGTCTGCGGACGGAAGTGGGGCAAACCAGGACATGGAAGTGACAGGAGCCTTCCCAAGGCTCCCCGCTGCCATGTCCGGGGGTCGGATCGCTGCAGGTATGCTGCGGCGGTGCCGATCATCCTCAAGATCGGTGCGCGGCACCGATCTTAATTCATTCAGACGCCATCTTTGCCGCGGCATCCAAAGGGTTAAACAGTGTGGGCAGGCGACGCTGCCCGTTCGCGCTGTAACTGCCGGGTGTTAGAGGCGATTAGCCGCTAATACCCGGCGGCTGTGCGGGGGGGTCCCCCTGCAAAGCCCCTTATAGACCCTGGGACGTACTCATACGTCCAGGGTCCTTAAGGGGTTAAAGTGCTCTACCTGTTCCAGCACTAATGCGCCTGGATTGTCCGTACTGAAGCTATAGATGTGTAGCTTCATACGGTTGTAGTGCGACGCCTCCAGCACGCTCCCCGATCCACCACAGGGGTGTATATAGAATTTATAGGGCCCCATAACAAAATGAGTGCAATAAACTACAACAGCAGCATAAGTAGCAATAATGAAAGGTATAAATAATCCTGTCATATATCAGGGAACCCACATAGTAGAGCTGGAGAACAGAAAACCACCAACTACTGGTTACCATGGCGTAGCTATAGGGGGTGCAGAGGTAGCAGTCACTACCGGGCCCTCCAGCCTGAGGGGGCCCAAATATAATGTAGTGTTCAAATATCATTACCATACAGGGCGACATGTATGACTTTTGGCCAAGGCGGCATTTTTTTTGCGCGCATTAGTAGCCTAGAATGCGTCTGAATCTAGGAACCTGTTCTACTGCCGGTCATAGATTTAGCACTTTCTAGCTACAAAGCGACAATTCAGGCTCATGCAAACCATTTTTAAAGTGCTCTACCTGTTCCAGCAGTAATGTGCCTGGATTGTCCGTACTGAAGCTATAAATGTGTAGCTCCGTACGGTTGTAGTGCGACGCCTCCAGCCGCCCCCCGACCTCAGGCGCATTACAATATATAATTTGCCTGATACTGGAGTGCGTCTGGTTAAAAATAGAGCGAATGGCGCAGCCCCGTACATATATGTCGATCATAGTGCTCAAATAAGCACTATACAGTGCTAAAATAATTACAGGCAGTCCCCAGGTTACAAACGGGGAGGGGGATGTGGTTTGTTTTTTTAAGTTAATTTTTGTAAGTGGGAACAGGTAGTTTTATTAAAATTTAAAATTTCCAAAAAAAAAGTTTTATTTTTGGATAGGCAGGAAGGGGTTTTTACTTTTTTTTTGTCCTGTCACTTTTTTTGAAGATTTCACCAAAGTTCGATTCATGTGCAGCGTGGGCATGCGGGCATTTGGGTTTTCATGGGGCGTGACTCGGGTTTTAATTCACCACCCCCCAAAATCTCCGTTTGTAATTAGGGGACGTAAAAGTCGGAACGATGTAATGGGGAACCCCGTCTACAAAACCGTACAGTGAAAAAATATAACCCCCATATAGTGTTCAAATAACCACTATAAAGTGCTAAGATAATTACTACAAATATCATGTAGTGTCCAAATGTTACCACCATATAACGCTCACATACCAACTATGCACTACTAAGATAGTTTCCTTAAAAAACTTTGCTTTTTCTAAATCTTATTACCATATAATGCTTAAATAAAGATAAAGATTAGGGGTTAAAGGGGGGACAAACACCAGACCCCGTGGGCCAAAACCGCTATTTTAAAAGGGGGCTTATTTTTTAAAGGTACCAGTTGGCTCCGCTCCCGTCCGTACGCCGCTGCCAGCTTTAGGTTAGGCATCTCTCCCTTTTTCCGATGCCGAACATAAAGATTCCAGAAAACAAGATTTTACTCACTTATAACAAGAACATCATTCTGACGGCAATGTAAGACTTCACAGCCCTGAACATGACTTAATACCGCCACTAAAAGAGCACAATCACTTCTGATATGTGGGCAATGGGATTTACATTCGTGTAATCAGTCAGGTTTACTCCGTACTAGCAAAGCGACAAGGTTCTAATTTAGATTTTACCAGTAGAAACATGGATTATTTTCCCTTGCAAAAATGTAATATCTGCTCCCCGCGGGTGTAAATCACCGGTCCCCCATCTCCAGCCAGGCCTCTACGCCGGAGTAATTTACATCGACAGCGAATACGAGCTGTGATTCAGTATAATATCACCTAGAAAAGGAAGGACGGGCGCACGGAATAGGGTACAGCACCTCGGAAGCAAAATCTCAGGGGAGCACGGACATATTGGCAGGTCAGGGTTCTTCAGTGGGTGACTAACTACCAGTATGGCGGCTACAGATCACACAGGACCTGTTAATATATATTTCATATTACGCACAGTATCAGGAACCCACTCACATAAGAATTGGTTGGGCCCCTTAGACCTCTATCCTTGGGTCATACAAGACCCACATAGCGCCATCGTTTTTCGAAATGTCTAAATTGGGTCCACATAATGGCCAGCTTTGCCTATGTACCCCTGTTTCCCTGAAAATAAGACATCCCCCAAAAATAAGACCTAGTGCATTTTTTTGATGCAATTCAGAGTTTGGCTGCTTAGGCTGATGTTTGTGATGAAATCACTACAGTATATGGGCTTGTTCACACGGCGTTTTGGATCCTTTTTACGGATCCGTTTTTGGCACTTGAAAAGCGCATCCGGAAAGCGGATCCGCAAAACGCAGCAGTTGTTACTTTATTTGGATCCGTTTTCAATGCTTTTTCACTTGCGTTTTACGCATCCGCTTTCCGGATGCGTTTTCAGAACGAGTCTCTCTCTCTCTCACCTCCGTGCAGCATCTGACAGCCCCGGCACCTCCGTGCAGCATCTGACAGCCCCGGCACCTCCGTGCAGCATCTGACAGCCCCGGCACCTCGTGCAGCATTCAGACATCCCCGCACCTCCGTGCACATCTGACAGCCCCCACACCTGCCGCTCAGCATCTCGAATCCCCGCTCCCCGTGCAGCATCTGACACCAGGCACCTCCGTGCAGCATCTGCAGCCCGACACCATCCGTGCAGCTCTGACACCCCACCTCCGTGCAGCATCGACAGCCCGCATCCCGCTGCGCTCACCGCCGCTCCCCTGCGCCCGCCGCTCACCTGCCGCTTCCATGCCGCCGCTCACTGCGCTCCATGCCGCTGCACTCGCTCCACCGCTCACTACCTGCTCACCGCGCTCCCTGCCGCTCCCCCGCTCACTGCGCTCCCCGCCCGCTCACCTACCTCCTCCGCCGCTCCCCTGCGCTCCCTGCTCACCGCTGCCCGCGCCGCTCACCTCCGCTCCGCGCTACCCCGCTCAGCCGCTCCCATGCGCTCTCCAGCCGCTTTCCCTGCAAAGCTCCGCTACTGCTCCCTGCGTCTCCGCTGCCGCGCTCCCTTTGCGCTCCAGCGCGCTCCCTGCGCTCAAGCGGTTTCACTGCGCTCCCGCTCCGGCCTCACCTCCGCTCCCGCCGATGCAACCAGGCTCCCAAGCCACGCGCTCACCTGACGCGATCGCTTGCCCGCTCACTCTGCGACATGCCAGCCGATCCTCTGCGCTCCGCGGATCCCGCCGCTCACCTCCCCCCCCGCCGACCCTCCGCTCCCACCGCTCACCTGCGTCCCGCTGCCGCGCCCCACCTGCGCTCCCGCCGCTCCCCCGGCCCCCACGCCACCCTCACCTGGCTCCCATGCCACCCGCCACCCCTCCCTTCCCGCCGCCCCCTGCGCTCCCCATTGCCGCCCCCCCTGCGCTCCCCCCGCTCACCTGCGCTCCCCCCCGCCCTGCCTCCCCCCGGCCCCCCCACCTCCGCTCCCGCCCTCACCGGGCCTCCCTTTGCCGCCGCTCCCTGGCTCCCCCGGGGGGCCCGCTCCCTCGCCCCCCCGCTGCCGCCCAAAACCTCTCCAGCTCCCCGTCCAGCCTCCCCGTGCCTTTTTCGCATCCGTTTTTGGTGCAAAGCGCAGCTGATCTACCAGGAGGTGGAGCGTTTTTTGGACTTCCCAAAGCGCCCCATTACCCCCTATGGGCTTTAAAATTGCGTAAAACGCAAAAAGAATTGACATTCAATTTCTTAAAAGCGGATGCGAAAAGCGCAGGAAGCCTCAAAACGCATCGCCGATCTCCCTGGGAAACGTGCTTTTGCCATTAAAACCAATTTTAACACACTGACAATTGTTAGATCCGTTTTGCGGATTCGTAAAACGGATCACAAAAACGCCGTGTGAACAAGCCCTAATAATACATGTTGATTTTTGTTCAACAATAAATGTGAATTGTTGTTCATGGAAAGATAAGACAAACCATGAAAATAAGTCTTAGCTCATCTTTAGGAGCAAAATTTAATATAAGACACTGTGTTATTTTCGGGGAAACAGGTAGTGCCACAATGTGCTTAGATTGTGCCAAAAAGTGCCATACTTACCCAGGGTCATCTTTTCCACTATATAATCCTATATATCACAGAGCTCAGCTTCTCTCCCACTATCCCACTATCATATAACCCTATATATCACAGAGCTCAGCTCCTCTCCTTCTATCATATAATCCTAATATATCACAGAGCTCAGCTTCTCTCTCCTCTATCATATAACCTATATATCACAGAGCCCGCTTCTCTCCTATTTTATATAACCCTATATATCACAGAGCTCAGCTCCTCTCCTCTATCATATAATCCTATATATCACAGAGCTCAGCTCCTCTCCTCTATCATATAACCCTATATATCACAGAGCTCAGCTCCTCTCCTCTATCATATAACCCTATATATCACAGAGCTCAGCTCCTCTCCTTCTATCATATAACCCTATATATCACAGAGCTCAGCTCCTCTCCTTCTATCATATAACCCTATATATCACAGAGCTCAGCTCCTCTCCTTCTATCATATAACCCTATATATCACAGAGTTCAGCTTCTCTCCACCATCATATAATCCTATATATCACAAAGTTCAGCTTTTCTCCTCTATCATATAACCCTATATATCACATGAGCTCAGATCCTCCCTCTATCATATAACCCTATATATCACAGAGCTCAGCTCCTCTCCTCTATCATATAACCCTATATATCACAGAGCTCAGCTCCTCTCCTCTATCATATAACCCTATATATCACAGAGCTCAGCTCCTCTCCTCTATCATATAATCCTATATATCACAGAGCTCAGCTCCTCTCCCTCTATCATATAACCCTATATATCACAGAGCTCAGCTCCTCTCCTCTATCATATAATCCTATATATCACAGGACTCGCTCCTCTCCTCTATCATATAACCTATATATCACAGAGCTCAGCTCCTCTCCTCTATCATATAACCCTATATATCACAGAGCTCAGCTCCTCCCCTCTATCATACAACATATAACTAAGCAGTTGCCCGGGGGCCCCACAAGTAGAGGGGCCACTGGTGGTGTATGTTTGTCCCAGGAATACAAGAACATACCCTGGATTCCTTTGTTGGCTTTGCTTATTTTACCGTTTGTGTGTTTTTAGGATGTGCAAACCATTAAAAACCACGGTGGAGAAGGGAGCCGAAGGCTCCCTGCCAAATAGTCTTGTAGGCTGCAGGCTGCCGGTGTCCAGAAATAAGTGGCATGATAATATGAGTGTGCTTAGGGGTGGTTAGAGGCGTGACCTAGTGTGATGTCCTGTATTTCGGCAGGGCCCACTGCAGTGCTCTACCCAGGGGCCCATAATGCTGTTAAGACGGCTTTGTTCTTACCCCACATAGAGTCAAACAGTGCTCAGAGATTCATATGGTGTAAACATAGCCAAGCATAGTATCAAGCTCTGTCTATGCAGTACGCTACTGTGCCTACAGAGCCAAACAGCCACAGAGAGTGCCTAACGGTGGCCCCTTAAGGGCGACATGTATGATCTTTGGCCCAGGCGCCAATTTTTTTTGCACGCCTTAGTAGTGCAGAATGCGCCTGAACCTATGAACCTGTTCTACTGCGGGTCATAGATTTAGCGCTTTCAAGCTACATAGCGACACTTCTGGCTCAGGTAAACCACCTTTAAAGTGCTCTACCTGTTACAGCAGTAATGCGCCTGGATTTGCCAGACTGAAGCTATAAATGTGTAGCTTTGTATGGTTGTAGTGTGACGCCTCCAGCACGACCCCGATCTCAGGCGCATTACAAAGTGCTGCGGGTGCTTTATAACGCGCCTAATTTTGGAGTGCGGCTGCTCATACTTCGAGTGCACAGGGCTGCGGCAGTTTTTGGGCTGGAAGGGCGCCAGACTACTGGCGCAGTCCCGTACATACATGTCGCCCTTAGTTCTTGCAGTACCCTTTAAAGGGATGTTTCCATCTCTTCCATCAAAGTATGACAGGTGAGTGTCCTACCTCTCCGGAATGAATCACTGAAAGTCTCCATTCAGAACAGAGATCCGATTACGCTTGCGCACGACTCTCCATTCTATTCTATGGCAGTTCTGAGTACAGGTGAGTGGTGTGTACAGACAGCAGTGCGCAGGCATGATCAACTTTTCATACTGAACCTAGACTTTTCGGGACATGTTCCTGAGATTGGTGCAAGTCCCAGAGATTGACGCACATCTATCACACTTTGATGGCATATTCTATCAATAACTTATCAAAGTGCAATATGGATACACCTCTTTAAAGTGGTTTTGCCACAAAGTAAAATTGACGTGGGAAGCTTGCAAATTAAATAATAACAATTCTCCATCATTTTTGATTTAGCTGCTCCCTTAGTGATCCATAGTGTACAGCTCGTCTCCAGGGGATACGACCAGGAATGAGAGCTCCTTAGTCCTGGCCGTACAGTGCTGTCATTCTACTCCTGTCCTCTGTACTCCTTAGTAATCACACACACTCACTGCTGAGAGAATGTTCAACCACAGGTGCTGTCATTCTACTCCTGTCCTCTGTACTCCTTAGTAATCAAACACACTCACTGCTGAGCGAGTGTTCAACTCCAGGTACTGTCATTCTGCTCCTGTCCTCTGTACTCCTTAATAATCATACACACTCACTGCTGAGCGAGTGTTCAACCCCAGGTGCTGTCATTCTACTCCTGTCTATTGAAATCCTTAGTAATCAAACACACTCACTGCTGAGCGAGTGTTCAACTCCAGGTACTGTCATTCTGCTCCTATCCTCTGTACTCCTTAATAATCATACACACTCACTGCTGAGTGAGTATTCAACCCCAGGTGCTGTCATTCTGCTCCTGTCCTCTGTACCCCTTATTAATCATACACACTCACTGCTGAGCAAGTGTTCAACCCAGGTGCTGTCATTCTGCTCCTGTTTTCTGTACTCCTTAGTAATCACACACACTCACTGCTGAGAGAATGTTCAACCCCTGGTGCTGTCATTCTACTCCTGTCCTCTGTATTCCTTAGTAATTAGTCAAACTAATTAGTTTGGTCACTTTTCTTTGTTTGCACTGTTTGACTAATTATACTAAGAGAGAATACAGAGAACAGAGTGAGGGAGAAAAAAATGACAGCACCTGTGTGGTTAAAACACAGTCGCTGAGCATGAGATTGTGTGTGATTACTAAGGAGTACAGAGGACAGGAGTAGATTGACTGCTCGTGGGGTTGAACTTTCGCTCAGCAGTGAGTGTGTGTGATTACTAAGGAGTACAGAGGACGGGAGTAGAATTTCACCATAAATTACAGCTAATTCCTGGGGGTCATAGTGGGGGACACTGTGTGCAAACTATTTTGAACAAGTGGGGGTTGTCCAAAATGGAAGAGAGAAGAGCAAGATCCAGGTCGTTTGGAAGAACAGATGGTGTCAGTGGGTAAAGGAGGATGAAGTCAACCTAAGAGGTCACAGTTGCTTCTATGTTACCTGTATTCCTTACAATGCCCCCCTAGGAAGATGGGGGTGACTTGTGATTGACACCTCCACTTTTTGACCCAGCTTTTCCCTCAGAACATCTGGAGAGTTGGAGGACTGCAGCCGTCCCGGTTTCATCGCAGTCTCTTTCCCATTGTAATTCTTCTCGGGGCTGTAATGAGGAGCTCATGTGAAATCTACTTCTTATTCGGATTTCATAAGCCTTTGTTCTCACACAAACATCTTCAAAATGTCACGTTTCCATCTACCAATCTCCGGGCTCAAGATTTTACTCAATTACCCAAATCTCCAGGGATGGCTCGGTGGACATTAAACCTCTTCTTGCTCCAACCTTATCGTCTATCTGCTTCTTTCTTCTGAGGGTAAAAGGTCCCTCCATGACCGTATTTAATGGTTTATACAGTAAGTGACGGTGGAGACTATGGATACTCAAAAAATCTAATATGTTTATCCTAGCCTGATGTATGGATGGAAGTATGTATTGCGCTCCCTAGTGGAGGAACTGGCCACAGAAAACCCGATAAATCAGAGAGCTCAGCTCCTCTCCATCTATCATATGACCCTATATATCACAGAGCTCAGCTTCTCTCCTCTATCATATAACCCTATATATCACAGAGCTCAGCTCCTCTCCTCTATCATATAACCCTATATATCACAGAGCTCAGCTCCTCTCCTCTATCATATAACCCTATATATCACAGAGCTCAGCTTCTCCCCTCTATCATATAACCCTATATATCACAGAGCTCAGCTCCTCTCCTCTATCATATAACCCTATATATCACAGAGCTCAGCTTCCGCTAGCAATACAGTCCAGCTGTTTAAATTAATGTTATACATGAACAAAGCAGGTTTGTGGGAGCATTATATACTGTATATACGAGTATTGTTGCTGTAATACCACCAGGAGCCAGTTCTGTGGCTTTAGCTTATAACTCTTTATGGGTCTCATAAAGATATGCAAACAGTTTATGGTTTAGATAACAGCAGCGGATATGTGTCGGTCATATGTTTATAGTATGTTTGGTGCAAGGTAAAGGATTTTACTACCCGGCTTTAGTCCTATACAGGGTAGATTTAGTTCCGACTGAAGGTCAGAGCTGTATTTACTATATACATGTGGCCAATGGTGACCCTTGATACAGTTAGAACTACAGGCAGCCCCCGGGTTACGAATGGGATAGGGACTGCAGGTTTGTCCTTAAAGGGGTGGTCTCACTTCAGGGATCGCTGCTTTTTATGTTAAAGACCTTGCGAAAAGAAGTCACTTTGCAATATGTGTCCATTACCAGTGTCCTACCTATTCAGAGATATCCCCTCTTGTATGGGCTGCATCAGCTCCTCAGGTCGCTATAGCTACAGACCTGTTCCATCTCTCCTGACAGGCTGCCAGCATTGGTTGCTATAGCTACAGACCTGTTCAATCTCTCCTGATAGGCAGCCAGCGCTGGTCACTATAGCTACAGACCTGTTCCATCTCTCCTGATAGACTGTAAGCACTTGTCACTATAGCTACAGACCTGTTTAATCTCTCTTGATAGGCTGCCATCACTGGTCGCTATAGCTACAGACCTGTTCAATCTCTCCTGATAGGCTGCAAGCACTGGTTGCTATAGCTATAGACCTGTTTGATCCCTCCTGATAGGTTGCCAGCACTGGTTACTATATCTACAGACCTGTTCAATCTCTCCTGATAGGCTGCCAGCACTGGTCGCTATAGCTACAGACCTGTTTGATCTCTCCTGATAGGCTGCAAGTACTGGTTGCTATAGCTATAGACCTATTTGATCTCTCCTGATAGGTTGCTAGCACTGGTTACTATAGCTACAGACCTGGCTTCTACTGCAGCCTAGTAGAAACCAGTAAACACGCCCCTGAATTCAAAATGAAACCAAGAAAACAGGACTTAGGTAAGATGAATGAATGCAGTGAGACAACCCCTTTAAGTTGAATTTGTATGTAAGTCGGAGCAGGTATATTTAGTAAATGTAACTCCAGCACAAAAGCTTTCTTTTTAGTTTTGGATAGTGCAGGGAAAGGTTTTTACATTTGTTTTGCTGTCTGTGGCCCTGTTATGAAGATTTCACCTCTCATGTTGCTGTGGCATGCTGGAACTTGTCGTTCCACAACTCCTATCTGCTGTGGAACATGGAACTACAAGTGGCAGCACATCCCATAAGTCTCAGTTTGTAACTAGGGGACAGATGTAAGTCAGAACGGTGTAAGTCGGGGACTGCCTGTAGTAGGTGACACTGGTGATAGGGATATGACTACTATTGCATTTCAAGTTCCTTATCAACATTTGCGATAGGGGCGCTGTTGTACTGAACCCAATACTAAATGGGCAGATTAACCGTTGCTATCCTCTTGTGATACAGAATGAATATAATGATATAAATGAATAAAATAATTACTATACACTCGCCATGATGTCCCAATTCTGGAGCAGCTTTTCTTAGAACCCAACGTTCCTTGATTTTTCCTCCTAGAAATGTATGAATAAATTGACAACTGGGTGTTACTAGTCCCCAATAAGGTGTGCACCTACCCAGGGTGACCGCACTGATTAGACAGTGTCAGAGTATGCACGCACCTTTGATGAGGGAAATGTTAACACCCAGTTGTCCAAATGTTTATTCATATATTTACAGGAGGGATGTTCATTTGTTTATTGTAATCATGTATATAGCGCCGTTATATTCCGCAGCGCTGTACAGAGATTGTCATTATTCCCATTGGTCCCTGGCCCTATTGGGAGCCACGTTCTAAATTTCAGATTAGCCTATCTGTATGGTTTGGAGGAAACTGGAGAAACCGGAGGAAACCCAGGTAAACCTGAGGGTGTGGGGGGCATACAAACTCCTTTTTGGTAGGATTTGAACTCAGGATCCCAGCACTGCAGGGTACAGTGCTAACCACTGTGCTAACCACTGAGCCATGTGCTGTACTGTGCTAACCACTAAGCCACTGTGCTGCACTGTGCTAACCACTGAGCCACCATGCTGTACTTTCTAGCCATCCAGCCACTGTGCTGTACTGTGCTAACCACTGAGCCACCATGCTGTACTAAGCTAACCGATGAGCCACCGTGTTGAACCACACCAACCTCTGAGCCACCAAACTGCACTATACTAATCACTGAGCCATCTTGTTGTACTGTTCTAACCACCTGAGCCACCATGCTGCACTGTACTAACTATTGAGCCTCCGCGATTCACTGTTCTAACCACTGAGCCACCATACTGCATTGTACTAAAAACTGAGCCATCAGCGTCTTTTCTAAGAAATGGCCACCCAACGATGTACGGGTTCTAACCACTGGGGGCCCAAAACCGGTGCTTTATTTTTCAAAACCAAACTGAGCCATCGGGGATGTACTGTTTCAAACCACTGACCCAATCGGATTTTTCTTTTTCTAACCACTGGGGCCCCCGTGCTGTAATGTTTTTTTTAGCCTATCTGAAAAGGGTTTGGGGGAAAACCCGGGAAAAAAACCGGGGGAAAAAACCCGGGTTAAACCGGGGGAATTTTGGGGGGCATACAAATTTCCTTTTTTGGGTTAGGATTTGAACCGGGATCCCCAGCACTGGGGGGTAAAGTGCTAAACCCCCAGTGCTATACATTTAAAAACCCAAACGGGGGCCATTTTCGTACGTGCAAACCACTAAGCCACTGGGGCGGGAAACCGTGCTAACCACGGGCCACCTTTGCGGGTACTTTTTCTACCATCCAGCCACTGTCCCTGTACGGGTTCTAACCACTGAGCCCCCCCGGCGCTGTTTTGTCTAACCACGACCCCGCTATGCTGCACTTTTCTAACTACAGGCACTGTGATTCACGGTTTAAAAAACCACTGGGAAAATGGGGCGTACTGTTTCAAACCACTGACCCACCTTCTGTTTTAAATTCAAACCAAACTGAGCCGCAATGCTGAAACTGAAAAAAAACTACAGAGCAACTGTGATTCACTGTTCTAACCACTGTGCCATTGTGCTGCCTGCCTAACCACTGGCGGGCAGGTGCAAACCACGAGCCATTGTGCTGAAAATAACGGGGGAAGGGAAACCTAAAGAGTTTTAGGAAAAAACACTCCCAAAAATTTTAAATAAAGCGGGGGCCCCGGTTGGGAAGGGGAGGGGTTTCCCAAAAAAAACCCAAAATTTTTTTACTGCCCGGGCCGGGGTCGAGGCAAAGCCCGATCGCACAAGGGGTTAAAAAAAGCCCCTGTTTTTAGTAAAAAAGGCCCCCGTAAAATTTTCCCGGGACTGCGAAATTAACCCTCCAAATCGGGACAGCCAGTGAAAAGGAACACCGAGGACATTTGGAGTTTTCCTGTTTGTTTCAATTATTTTCTATGTGAAAGGGAAGGAAAACCAAAAGACTGCAAAAGGGAAAATTTGCCGGGAAGTCCACAATTGATGTTGACAGGCCGCGCGCTCTAAAAGGCTGCAAACTTTTTTCAAATTTACCTTTTTTTTGCTTAAAAACCCCATGGGGTTTCCCCCCCCCCCCGCTCCTCCCCCTTTTTCCCCTGATGGCGAAAAAAAAAAAAACCTCATCTAAAAAAGGGCCCCCCCGGGCCCCAAAGGGAAAGGGGCAGCAATCGCCGGAGCCCGCAAACAAATCAATCCCGGAAAAATTTTTTGGAAAAAATTTTAATAGCTTACATTATAATGAAACATAATACAGCTATTAAAAGAGGTTGTTTTCCCCCGCCGCATTATAGCGCAATAGCTCTACCTCCTTAAATAAGCCATTTATCTTCCTACTCCACTCGGGCGGCTTTTAAATTCCCCCCCCCCCACACAAAACGTAAAACCAAAGCACAAATTTTTGGGAAAATGCTGTTTATAAGTAATCATGTTGAAATAGTGAAAAGCTTTAACGTCGTTTGCAAGAAAATACTGAGTCGGCAAGAAACGCGTCGCTAGGGGCCGGCAAAGTTTTAAATTATTATAACAACCCTTTTTAAAGGAAAAAAACAGGGGCGGAAAAATTTTGCCATAGTTTGTAACTTTTGGGGGCATTTTGCATTCAGTCTTGGCTTTTTATTGAGTCGAGAGTAAATGAGGCCCGGAATGGTTTCCGTAATGTGAAGGAAAGAAACTCCAACGGGGTTTTTAGGAAAAACCAAAGGGACAGCAACAGTTTTAAGGAGAAGGGGAAAAAAAATGGGGAAAAATGCCCCCTCCCCTCAAAATTATCAACCCCCCTTCCCCCCCTCCCCCCTGCCAGGCCCAAAAAAAAGACGTTTTTCAAAAAAAGGGAAAAATTCGGGGGCGCCCGACAGTTAAATTATACTATGTCCATATTTAAAGCACTGAACAAATGTAACGACATTAAAGGAGAAAGGGGGCCGGGAAACGCCGCGGGGCACCAGATTTTATTTATCATTAATGAGGGACGAGTTAAAATGGGAAAAAAATTGGCCGGGGCAAAAGGGAAACCGGGTAACAGGGAAAAAAAAGGGGTGGGCCAAAATTGGGGGATAGACCCCCCAAAACCCAAGCAGACCCTCCGGGACGGGGCCTCAAAAACCCAAAGCACCCGGGGCCCCCGGCCAATTCCCCTATTCCAAACTTTTTAAAATTTATTTTTTTTTTTTAAAAATTTTTTGATCAACCCTTTGACAAGAACCAGACAGTGTTCCCTTTTCCTGATAAAAAAAGGGAAAAGATAAAAACTCCTTTTTTCCCCTCCCGGGATAATAGAATAAGACCCCCTACCAAAACCCCCTGAAAAGAAAAAAAGGGGTAAAAATCCTACTTACCCCCCTTTATAAAGAATAGAAAAATAAGACCCTCCTTACCTCCCTGATAAAAAATTTAAAAAGATAAAAACCCCTTTCTTACCTCCCGGGATGAAGAAATGGGAAGATAAGACTCCTACTTACCTCCCTGAAGAAATAGGAGATAAGAACTCCCCCTTACCCCCCCCGATAAAAAATAAAGACAAGACTTCTATTCCCTTTCCCTGATAAGGAATAGAAGTTTAAGACCCTACTTACCTCCCGAAAAAAAGAAAAGAAGATAAAACTTCTACTTCCCCTCCCAGATAAAGAGAAGAAAAAAGACTCCTATTTAACCCCAGAAAAAGAAAAAAATAAGACCCTATTTTACCTCCCGGATAAAAAAGTAGAAGATAAGACCCCTATTTAAACCTCCCAGATAAAGAATAAAGAAAAAGACTTCTAAAACCCCCCCCTGATAAGGAAATTAAAATAAGACTTCTATTTAACCTCCCAGATAAATAGTAAAAAGGGTTTAAGCCCTCCTACTTACCTCCACTGTTAAAGAAAAGAAGATAAAAATTCCTATTTTCCCTCCATGATAAAGAAAAAGATAAGACTCCTATTTCCCCCCCCGATAAAAAAAAAGAAGATAAGACTCCAAACTTCCCCCCAAAAAAAAAGAATAGAAGACTCCAACTTCCCTTTCCCTGAAAAAAAAAGAAGACCCCCTTTTTTACCTCCCTGAAAAAGAATAGAAAAATTAAACCCCTACTTACCTCCATGAAAAGAAAAAGAAGATAAAAACTCCAAACAAAAAACCCCCCTTATAAAAAAATAGAAGACTCCTATTTTTCCCCTCCCTGAAAAAAGAATGAAGATAAACCCCAACTTACCCCCCTGAAAAAGAAAAAAGATAAGACCCTACAAACCCCCCAAAAAAAGGGAATAGAAGACTAACTTACCCCCCTTAAAAAGGAATAGAAAAATAAAAACCCCTATTTAAACCTCCCAAAAGAAAAAAAGGGAGAAAAAGACCCCACTTCCCCCCCTGATAAAGAATGGGAAGATAAACTCCAAACCCCCTTACCTCCAGGGATAAAAAAAAATAGAAAAAAAACCCCAACTTACCCCCAGATGAAAAATGGGAAGATAAGACCCCCCCAACTTCCCTCCCTGATAAAGAATAAAAACCCAAGACTTCTAATTACCTCCCGAAAAGGGAAAATAGAAATAAACTCCTATTTACCTCCCTGATAAAGAATAGAAGAAAAATCCCTCCTCCCTTACCTCCTGTTTTAAAGGGAAATAAAAAGATAAGACTCCTACTTACCTCCCATAAAGAATAAAAAAGCTCCACTTACCTCCCTGATAAAAAAAAGAAAGACCCAAATTAAACCCCCCCAGATAAAGAATAGGAAGCACCTATTTACCTCCCAGAAAAAGAATGGGAATAAGATTCTATTTACCCCCAGATAAAGAGTAAAGATAAGACTCCTACTTAACCTCCAGGGAAAAAGAAAGAAAGAAAGACCCTCTTCCCCTCCCAATAAGGAATAGAAGGGGACTCCTACTTACCTCCCGGATAAAGAAATAGAAGAGACTCCTATTTAAACCTCCCAGATGAAGAAAGGAAATAAGACTCCTACTTACCTCCCTGTTTAAAGAATAGAAGACAAGACTTCAATTTAAACCCCCCCTGAAAAAGGAAAGAAGTAAGCTTCTACTTACCCCATGATAAAGAAAAAAGATAAGACTCCAACTTCCCCCCAGATAAAAAAGAAAAAAGATAAGACCCCTTTTACCTCCCAATAAAGAATAGAAAAATAAGTTTTTTCCAACTTCCCCTCCCAATAAAAGTGGAAAGAAAAAACTCCTACAAAACCCCTTTTAAAAAGAAAGAAATAAGACCCCTACTTACCCCCTGATAAAGAAAAGAAGATAAGACTCTTCCAAACCCCCCCTGAAAAGAATAAAAAGAAAAACTCCTACTTACCTCCCTGATAAAGAATAAAGATAAGACTCCTACTTACCCCCGAAAATAATGAAGACTCCTACCCCCACCCGAAAAAGAAAAAAAAGATAAGACTCCTATTTCCTCCCTGATAAAGAGAAAGAAAAATAAAAACTCCCTATTACCATCCCTGTTTAAAGAATAGAAGAAAAGATCCTACTTACCCCCTAAAAGAATGGGAAAGACTCCACTTGCCTCCCTGATAATAGAAGATAAGACCCTACTTACCCCCCCTGATAAAGAGTAGAAGAAAAAGACCCTACTTACCCCCTAATAAAAATGGAAAAATAAGAAAACCTACTACCCCCCTGAAAAAGGGGGTAAAAGACCCTACTTACCTCCCTGATAAGGAATAGAAAAATTGACTCCTCCTTACCCCCCTTTTTAAAGAATAAAGATAAAAACCCAAACTTCCCTCCCTTGAAAAGAATGGAAGACTCCTATTTTACCCCCCCCGAAAAAGAGAAAAGGATAAGACTCCTCCCCTTACCTTCCCTGAAAAAGAAATGGGACGAAAAGACCCCTACTTACCCCCCCCGAAAAAGAATAAAAAAAAAACCCAAATCCTCCCTTTAACCTCCCAGTAAAGAATAGAAAACAAAGACTCCTACTTCCCCCCCTAAAAAAGGGGAATAGAAGAAAAAGACCCCCCTTTAACCTTACCTCCCAGATAAAGAATAGAAGACAAGACCCTATTTACCCCCCTGAAAAAGAATGGGAAGACAAGACCCCCACTTACCTCCCTGAAAAAAGATTAAAAGATACAGTGGGGGCCAAAAATTTTGGGAAACCCCTGCTTTTTCTGTCAAAATAATACCCCATTTTTTCTTCCTGAAAATAAATTGCAATCACAAATTTCTTTGGTTTTAATAAAATTTTTTTTGGTTTCCCAAAGAAAAAAACACAAAAGAAAATTTAAATAAAAAAATCAAATAAAATTTGGATCATTTTCCCACACAAAACTCCAAAAATGGCCCGGGTTCCAAAATGGGGGAAACCCCCCACCTTTAATATCCCGGGTAATACAACCTTTAGCCAAAATAACTCGAACAACCGTTTTACCCCGGGAACCTTCAATGGGGTTTGCTTACAAATGCTCCCCGGGTTTTTTACCCCATTCTTTTTTGGGCAAACGCTCCAGGTCCCAAATTTTGGGAAAGGGCCTTTCCCAAAAGGGCCAGGGTAATCTCTCCACGGGTTTGTTCTAGGGTTTTGGGCGGGGACCCTTTTTTTTTTTCCAAATTTAAAGTCTCCAGTGTTTTTCTCTCAAATCCATTTTCTAGTGCTTATTGGAAGTGTGTTTTGGTCATTGTCCTGCTGGAAGACCCATGACCTCTGAGGGAAGACCCAGCTTTCTCACACTGGGCCCTACATTATTCTGCAAAATTGTGTTGCCGTCTTCAACTCATAATCCATGCCACTACGTCAAGCAGTCCAGTGCCCAGAGGCACAAAGCAACCACCAAAACATCAGGGAACCTCGCGCCATTTTGTCTGTAGGGACCGTGTTCCATATTTCTTTGAATGGCCTCTTTTTTTTTTCTCCTGTAAACTCTGTGATGCCTTTTCCAAAAGCTCTTACTTTTGTCTCTCAATCCGACCGAGAGAACATTTCTTCCAAAAACGTTTTAGGCTTACTCAGGGTATAGTTTTGGTGGGCAAGACTCCCAGCCTGGCTTTTTTATGTCTCGGGGAAATAAGTGGTGTCTTCCTGTGTCTCCTAACCATGCAGACCCTTTTCAATCAGACGCCGACGATAGTACGGGTTGACACACTGTTGATAACCCTCCGGACTGCAGTGCAGATTGAACTTGTTTGATGTTATCGAGGTTCTTTATTTCCACCATCCGCACAATCTTTCGTTGAAACTCCTCGCAATTTTTCTTTTCCCTGTCCACTCTAGGAGGTTAGAGCCCACAGTGCCAGGTGAGGTTAGCCACAGTGCATAGGGAGGTTAGCCACGGTGCCATGGGGAGGTATAACCACGTGCCAAAGGGAGGTTTAGCCACAGTGCCAAGGGGAGGATTATACCCGCCACAGTGCCATAGTATTTAGCCACTGTGCCATGGGAGTTTACCACAGTGCCATGGTGAGGATAAGCCACAGTGCCATATGCATCAGTTAGCCGACAGTGCCATAGGGAGGTTAGCCACATTGCCATAAGCAAGTTAGAGCCACAGAGCCATAGGGAGGTTAGCCACAGAGCCATGGGGAGGGTATAGCCACAGTGCCATGGGATGTTAGCCAACGGTGCCATGATTGCTTTAAACTATTCTAGAAGAACTGCGCACGGTAGACACAAGGAACATTCAGTCTTTGGAGATGGACCATGGTAGCCTTGAAGTTGCTCAGCTTTCCTCACTAATGATTCTCTAAGACCTCTGACAAGTTCTTATTGGTCTTCTTTCTTTTCCTCCATGCTCCAAGGAGGTCACACAAGGACACCGAGCAGAGAGGAGTCAACTTAATCCATGTCAACTGCTGGCAAGTGGGATGTAAGAAGGTACCACAGTAAGTTACAGGTGCTGTTAATTACACAAATTAAGAAGCATACACTGATTTATGTTGTCAAACAGTGGCAATAACTTTTGTGACCACCCCCCTTTTTAAAGTTTCGTGCGGAATTATATCCAATTTAGGGCTTTATGCCAATTCTTTTTTGTGTTTTTCTCCATTGAAGACAAAATTAAATAAAGATAATAATCATCAAAGAATTTGTGCGAATCATCATTTTTTCATGAAAAACTCGAGTATTATCAGCCAGAAATGCCAGGGGTGCCAATACTTTGACCACCCCAGTAAGACTCCTACTTATCTTAACCCTCCCTAATTAAGGAATAGAGGACAGAACTCCTCCTACTTACCCTCCTCTGAAAAGAATAGAAGATAAGACCTCCTACTTTTACCATCCATGAAATAAGAAAGAAGATAAGACCTGCCTACTAACCCTCCCAGAAAAAAATGAAGATAAGTACTTCCTTCTACCCTCCCTGATAAAGAATAGAAGATAAGACTCCTACTTACCTCCCAGATGAAGAATAGAAGATAAGACTCGTACTTACCTCCCAGATGAAGAATAGAATAGAAGACACCTTACTTACCACCCTGATAGACGAATAGAAGATAAGACTCCAACTTACTCCCAATTAAAGAATAAGAAGATAAGACTCCTACTTACCGTCCCTGATAAAGAATAGAAGACACAAACTATACCTCCCAGATAAAGACACGAAGAAAAGACACCAACTTACCCTCCCAGATAAAGTGACAAGAAGATAAGCACACCTCTTACCTTCCCGAAGAAAGAAATATGAAGATACATACTTCCTACTTACTTACCCAATAAAGAATAAAGCAGAATAAATACTCCGCCCTACTTTACCTTCCCTTATAAAGAGTAGAAGATAAGACTCCTACTTACCTCCCGGATGCTCCCCTTCAGTCCCGGCCTCCGATCCATTCATCCAGGAAGAAGCAGTGAACGGTCAACGTTCACGTGACCGATTCAGCCAATCACAGGCTACAACGTCACCTGCACATGACCGCTGTGGCCTGTGATTGGTTGAATCTGTCACGTGAACGTTGACTGTTCACTGCTTACTTCCTGGATGAATGGACCGGCCGCTGGAACTGAACGGGAGCATCCGGGGGGTAAGTA
Organism: Phyllomedusa bahiana; assembly: GCA_025379985.1. Classification (NCBI taxonomy): domain Eukaryota; kingdom Metazoa; phylum Chordata; class Amphibia; order Anura; family Hylidae; genus Phyllomedusa; species Phyllomedusa bahiana. Next base: position 71,070 of record JAODAL010009578.1, on the reverse strand, counting down.
GGAGTCTTATCTTCTACTCTTTATCATGCCCCCAATAGACTAATGAGCTTTCTTAACTCCCGGAACACCCCTTTAAGCAACAAATAAAGCATGGTAGGAAACAATAGTAATAATTAAAAAAAAAAAAGGGCACAGGGATCAAGTCGGAGGCATATCAAAGCACAAAAAACAAGCAGGAAGAAACAATTCAAAATAGCATAACCCAAAGAAGAAAGCCTGATTAAAGGAACATAAAGACTCAAACGTATGGTACAGAGACGAGGAAATGGAGGACAACGTCCAAGAAGAGTAAAGACAAAGGGGAAGTGCAACGAAACTTAGAGAGAATTCACCAAAGATAATACAAAAAGGAGAGAAACAGATTATTGGAGGCCAGCCAAGTCTCGAACCCCATCTGATTCACCAGATCACATTACCGTCAAGATACCTAGTCCAAAGAGAGAATCCATTTTAAAGTATGAAGCTTTAGCATTAGCAATACACTAATTGTGAGGACGCTGAAGAACTAAGGTGGGCAACCTGGTAATTGATAAGTATTGACTCCTGGAAAACATACACGTCTTTTTTTTCTATAATCCAGCGATACTAACGTGTTTGACCCAAAGGCCAAGACAACAAGAAGCAAGAGCTGGAAACTTAATTTTTAAACTAAAGATGGAACCAAATTGGGGTAAAGCCCCCCGGGAAGGGTGAGCTCGAGGGCCAAAGACTGGCTTTGGGGTTTTGAATATATATACATTCAACGCTTGGTAGCTTCACATATATTTTAAAAAACCAGGTTTTGGCTTTTGACTTAACTGTATAACCCAAACAACTCCCACCCCTTCCACTCCTTTTTTCCTAAACAACGGGGGGACTCACCTCAACGCTTCCATCAAAAAGTTTCTTTTTAGGGGCTCAACCTATATACGTTTTAACCCTCCCCTCCCTTGTCTCTTATCAGTGACAGTCCTCCCCATCAAAACAACTAATTTTCCTGGGTCACTCAACCTTTTATAGTGGGGGTCCAGGCAGCGGTAACCTCTCCAAGTAGACAGCATTTATAAACTTCTGCACCCAAAAACAAAATTGGTAGGAAAAAAAGCCCATCGTTTTCAACTATCAACCCATTTTTCCAGGTGGCGCATGCAACCCCTCCACCGACTCTCACTTCGGGGCCCCCCAATCCAAAAACCCTGGACTGCATCCACTGTGTCTTTGGGAGATAGAACTTCCCCACCAATATCCTGGTCAACCAAACATTGAACATAATCCCAAAAAAACAGCTACACTACAGCAAAAACAAACAAAAATTTTTTTCCCCAGGTATGTCCAAAGGTACCACCAGGCAACATTGAAAATCTTCTAGCTTTTGGGAACCAAGTGCCAGAAACCCTTTCATTGGATGGAGAAACAATTTGGAGTAGAAAAAGGGCCTCCACTTCCATGGAAACAAAACCCCCCCCTTGGCAGAGGGAGGGGGTCCACTGGAAAAGAGCTCCAGTTTGAACCCACACCCCTTTCCAGGAATTACTAGGTGGGCTGCCAAACTCTACCGGCAATCTTAGCCACCCCAAGGCCCTCAGGGGGGCACCTAATGCTAAAATAAACCCTCAAAAAAAGAGCTTGACAGCCTTGTTCTAGAAGCAAGAATCTCTGCTGGGCATTCCAAGCTTCCAAGTCAAGGACCATCTTTAGTGGCGTCACCAGGAAGGGCCAATCTCCTTTTGTCGGGATCAGCATCTGCTAGGTTCATAGCCCTCAATATTCTAGGTGGCTTTAGGTCTTTTATCTGCTTGTTCCTCTGTATGTATGACCTGGTAAGAACACACATTAATCTCACTGATCTCTTCTGAAGTCTTTTCCGCCCAAACACAAGACAATGAATAATCAGCACTCTCCTTAAGACTTTCACTAAGGAGCCTGGGGGCAAAGTTTGAGGAGCACAATATGTCTTTCTTTAACTAAATTTGGCAACACCAACCACCTCATCAGCTTGGGCCACTGTTATATTGGGTTCCTTGTGTGTTAACTAGTATGCTTTTCTAATACTTGTTTTGCGTACAATACCTCTTCAAATTCTTATTTTGCATCTATTTTCTATCCCCAAGGGTTACTCTCTTGGTAGCATTAAAAAAAATGCCCCATTGTTGGGTATCCTGGCTGCCACGACTTCTGTTTACACATACGAGGGCTTGGTTGTGCCCTTCATAGATTTTTATCAAAATACACTGGCCTTTAAATGCAAAAATTTTCAAAAAGGGTCCCCCCAGATTCTTTGAGGTAGGGGCATTGGTGCCCATCATTGATTGGTGACTCACTAATACCTGCTTCAAATTATTCTGTTGCATCTATTTTCTATGCCCATCGGTTGCAGTTCTTTACTCTATTTTACGTAATTTTTTGGTGATGCTTTAAAGCAAAGCCCATATTTGGGGTTTACCGGGTTCCCAGGACTTCTGGTTAAAACCTAAAAAGGGTTTGGGTTTTCTGCCCTTTTGAAAGGGATTATATCAGACTGCATTGACCACAAATGCATGATTTTGGGGGGGGTCCCCCAATTCCTTAAAGGGTAGGGGCTTTGGGGTTGCCCATCTTTGGTTGGGACTCACTAATCCCCTGCTTCAAATTTTATGTTCCCATCTTTTTTCAAAGGGCCCATTGGTTCCGTTTTTTCCCTAGTAAATGCCTTTTGATCCCTTTTAAGCAAATGAAACCCATGTTGGGTATCCTGGCTTTTCCAAATCTTTTTTACACTAAAAGGGGTTTGGGGTTTTTGCCCTTGCATAGAAAATATAAACCCTGCCGGGGCCTTTTAATGCAAAAAATTCAGAAAGTCCCCAAAATTTTTTGGGTAGGGGCTTTTTTTTCCCATCATAGTTTGGGGGACTACAAATACCTGCTTCAAATTTTCTTTTGAATCTATTTCTTCCCATGGGGTTGCAGTTCTTTACTCTACTTACGTCATCTTTGGTGATGTATTAAGCAAATGCCCCATAGTTGGGTATCCTGGCTGCCACCACTTCTGTATAATCTAAAAAGGGGCTTATTGTGCCCATTGGGGGGGAAATTATATCAACGCTTTGGGACCAAAAAAGCATGACCCCGGGTTTTTCCAGTTTTCCTTGAGACAGGGGCTTTTGGCTCCAAACATGTTTGGGTTTACTCAGGGGTTTTCAATATCATTCTTACAGGGAAAAGGAGCTTGCAATAAAAAAAGTGGTAACCTTGTATACCAACAGTGTGCTGTGCACTGTACTGTATATGCCAGCGGCGGGTACAATAGTCATAATGTTTAGGGAAACCGTTTGGAAGCTGCTGACAGAAAAAAAGGAATTTTTGGTAAGAAACCCAAATTTGGCGCCCGTAATACGCTTATCCCACACATTTTTTATTCCCTTTCATGCCCAAAAAACCCAAAGACGAAAAAACACTTCCCAAGGTACGAATAAAGTGTTTCAAAGGGAAAATTTGCTTTTAAGGTTAATTAAGATTTAGTTTCATGCTGAGCCTCTTTGTTCTGGCAACGGGTGGGGGAACAAAAAAAATGAGGGGAACCAGTGATTTCACAAAATATTTCCTCCCTGACTAAACACACATTTAAGAAAAAACACCCACCCCGGGCCTAGAGAGAGAGGCTAAAAAACCAAAATTTGGGCAATCCCAAAACCCAGTTTTAAACCCTTGTACCCATTTTTCCACAATCAGTGGCAAAATAGAAGATCACATCTGATTGTATGCTTTAGGAAACAAAAAGTTATGGCCCGGGAAAATTAAAATACCTTGGTTTTAAAAGGGGGTTGTCTCGTTTAGGGGGGATTGCTGCTTTTATTTTAAAAAACTTCCCAAAAACAAGTCACTTTGAAATATGTTTCCATTAACAGTGTCCAAAATATTCCTAGAAAACCCTTTTTCTTAAAATTGGGGCTGCTTCAGCTTTAAATTCACTATAGCACAGGACCTGTTCGACCCTTCAAAATAGGCTCCCAGCACTGGTTGCTATATCTACAGACCTGTTTGATCTACCCAGCTAGGTGACAGCGCGGGTTTGCTATAGCTACAAACCTGTTTATTTTTCCTGATGGGCCTGCCAGCATTTTAGTCGCTAAAAGCAAAAAAGACCTTTTTAAAAATCTCTCCTGATAGGTGCCAGCACTGGTTTGCTATAGCTACGCCTTTTTTCAATTCTCCGTAGGCGGGCCAGGCTGGTCGCTATAGCTACAGCCCTTTTCCCAATCCCCCGGGTTAGGCTCCCAGCGGGGTTCTTTTGCTACAAACCTTTTTGACCTCTCCTGAAAGGTGCCACACGGTTGCTATAGCTACAGACCGGGCCCTTCTCCTGAAAGGCCTACTAGCACGGTCACTTTTACTAAACCTGTTAAAATCCTCCTGATGGGGGTTTCCCAAAGCACGGGTTTGCTATAGCTACAGCCCTGGCTTCACTCCCCTAAATTCTAAAATAAAACCCCCAAGAAAACAGGACTGAGGGTAAATGAAAAAAATTTTTAACCCCCAAAAAAAAAAAAACCAACCCCCCCCCCCCCCCCCCCCCCCCCTTAAAAAAAAAAAAAAAAATTTTTATTTTTTTTAAAAAAAAAAAAAAAAATTCCCCCCCTTAAAAAAAAAAAAAAAAAAAAAAAAAAAAGGGGCAGTCACGGGAATTTTGATTTCCCGGCACGGCCCCTCCCTTAACTTGGTCCAATAATAAAAGGTGTTCTGGTACTGAGAGTTTAACAATAAACCCCCAATCAAGAAAAACCCCTGATATTTTGAGGGGACACATTGAATATCTCACAAAAAGGGCCCCCAAACAGAAGGGGTTTATTAAAAAACGAAAATTAAAAAGTAATTTCAAAAAGGGGAAAGATGTCATAAAGGAAAATTTAAACCTTTAAGTTTAACTGTTTGTTTTTTATTTTTAAACCCCTTTTTTTTTCAAAAATTTTTATTTTTTAAAATTTTTTTACATTTTTCATAAAAAAACTAAAAATCCCATAGTTTTTATTTTGGGCCATGGGCCTAATAATGGGCGACATTTAAAAGGTTCAAAAGGGGGGAAACTCCTCACAGTCCCCCTTTTTTACTCAGCACAGGAAAGGATTACATGAAATGAGACCCCCAATTTTGTATAGTTTAACACAGGATCCACCAGCCCAAAATTTAAAGATGCCACATCTCCCTTCTCCCCCCCTGCAAATGCTTTTTTCCCAGGTCACAGCAGCTAAAGGGGTTTCCCAATGAAAAAACCCCCAATGTATAAAACAACAGGACCCAAACCAACTCACGGGGAATGCTCACAACTCCTCCCCCCTTTGCACACTGACTTTTCCCCAGGTCACAGAGCATGCCCACAACCCTCCCCTATAAAAAGGTCAAGGGGTCTGCCCCTGTTCCCCCAGACCCCCTATGTAATGTTGCCTTTTAAAACCCAATCTCTAAAGGGCTTTTTAAAAGCACCTTAGGCGGGGTTTACAATAAAATATAAAAAAAAAATGTAAAGATCAACAGGATCCACCAAACACAAAGGAATGCTCAAAACCTTCTTTGCTCCTGCACACTGCCCTTCGTCCCAAGCACAGAGAATGCCCACAAAAAATACCCTCACTTTTGATATTTACGTGCAGTGGGTGTGAAAAGGGAATTTTTTCCCCTTTTTTTTTTTACTTTTTTTAAAAAACCAAATTTATTGATTCAAATTTTTTTCTTTTTAGCCTTTTTTTTTTTCAGACGTGGGTTTTTTTTTAATTCTGTTGCCTGTATATGATTAGGGGGGCCGGGCCATTTTTTTTTCAGAGCGTTTTTAAAAACAGAAATTAGAGAGATTGCATTACACAGCATTTACTTTGGCCCATAAACCCTGGAACAGGAGCAGCCCCAAATTTGACTTCAATAGGAAGTGTTTTTGGCTTTGCTCTGTGCCCTTTGGAAGAAGTCAGTGCGCAGGGAGGGGAAAAGTTTGTGACTATTTTTATTGTGAATGGGGGATCCGGGGTTTTAAAATTATACACATTGGTGTCACCTGTCAGTGTAACCCTCCTTCCCGAGAAAGAGGAAACTGCAAAAAAGTTTTTTTAAAACAAACAGAAAAGTTCAGACTATTATTAAGCCTTTGGGCCCCCAAAATGGAAAATGCAGGATTTTTAGCATTTAAAAAAATAAAATAAAAATAAACAACCAAAAAGTCTAAAAAATGTTTTTATCACATAAAAAACATGAGTTTAAAAAAAAGGTCTTTTTATTTTAAACTTTTCCCCTTAAAAAAGTAATTCACCTTTTTCCCCAGCTAATTTGGGGAAAATTTCCCCCTTTATCGGGGGGGAAAATGTGGGTTTTCAGTCTAGGTCCTAAAGCAAAAAATTTCCCTTTGCCCAACCCAAAGGGTTAGTTTTTCCAAACCCCCTTTCCCCTGAAAAACCCCCCCCCCTAGGAATGCCCAGAGCATTTTTTAAAGGCCCTTTTTTACATCAAAATGGTCCCATTTTTGTGCTTTATACAATCATTTTTTAGTCACCATGCAAAAAAAACCATAAACTTTGTTTGGGTTTTTTAAAGGGAAAGTCCTGTTACGTGAGGTCCTGCCCCCGGGCACCTGCTTTATTTACTGTTTTGAAATCCGTCAGCCCGAGGCTCAAATTTTCGCATTAAAAAAAAATTACAAGGGCTTAACATACATTTGATGGTCCAATGACCTAATACAACCTGTAACTCAAGAGTGAAATACACAGACCATCTCATGATATTAGTGGTAAGTGGTCCCACAAAGCAAACTTTTGGCCCCACAGTAATAAAATAGAAAGGGTTTCCACTGGTTCAAATTTGGGAAGGCCCCCATTTTGGCAAGAATGAGGAACTTCTAAGTCGGAGAAGACCGATGTCGTCTAAAGCTCTTTGCAATGAACCTAGAAGAAGGATAATGGGTTTTCCGTGTTACCATAAAAATAGTAGGGGAAAAGTGAAGGGAAAACAGGTAATAAACCTTTTGGGGCTACTGAGTACATTTGATGGTGACTTTCGGGGGGGTACTAGCTCCCTTCTTCAACCCTGTTTTACCTATAACATCATGTCAAAAAGGGAGCTTGTACTCCCCCAAAACCCACCTATAACATAAAGTTGAAAAAGGGAGCTTTTACTCCCCAAAAAAGGCCTTTCCCAAAACCCCTTAAAAATCATGTCTGAAGAAGGGAGCTTGTACCCCGAAAGCCACCTATAAACATCATGGGCTGAAGAATGGGAAACTTGTACTCCCCAAAGGGTCACCTATTTAAAAACCCTGTCCCGAAAAGGGGGGGTTGTAATCCCAAAAGCTAAACCCATAAACTTTATGTCTGAAGAAGGGGGCTTGTACCCCGAAAGCTCCCTATAACATCATTTTCTGAAGAAGGGGGCTTGTAATCCCCAAAAACTCACCTAAACCCTCATGTCTAAGAAGGGGGCTTGTTTCTCGCCCAAAGCTCACCTATAACCCATGTTTTAAAAAAAGAGAGCTTGTTAAATCCTGAAAGTAACCTTTAACCCCTCATGTCTGAAGAAGGGAGCTTGTACTCCCGAAAGCTCACCTATAACATCATGTCTGAAGAAGGGAGCTTGTACTCCCGAAAGCTCACCTATAACATCATGTCTGAAGAAGGGAGCTTGTACTCCCGAAAACCCCACCCATAAAATCATTCTGAAAAAGGGACTGTACTCGCGAAAACCACCTATAACATCAGTCTGAAGAAAAAGGCTTGTACTCCCGAAAGTCAAAACCCATCATCATGTCGAAAAAGGAGCTAGTAAAACCCGAAACTCACCATCAAATATACTCAGTTAGCTCAAAAAAGGGGATCGCCTGATTTCTTCCCTCTTCTAATTGAAGAAAAGGGGGTCCCTCATTTGGGACAAAATGCCCCTTTTTTTGGTGCTTGGGAGTGGGAGGCCCTCCTTGTTGGAGGTTGACTGTGCTAAGGAGGATAATCTAATCTGATTGTGGTGGGACATAGCAAATGGAGAGGACAAGGTTTGGGGAGAAAGAAGCAAGTCAAAGCAGGACTTGGAGCAAAAGACAAACTCAAGAGTAGTCAAGAAAAAGAACTTACTTGAAGTAGACTTCCCCTCTTGGCTTGGTTGACCTCCACGGTAGCCATCACTTCCAATATTTGATTCCAATTCATAGCACTATTTGAATACCCAAGCCTTGTGTCTATTTTTGTGGTCCTGCTTTTGGGACAGACTTCCAAAATTAGTAGTGTTTGGAGGTGCGATGATGGGTATGACTATAATTGTTTTGTTAGTGGTATTGTTGGTGAAAGTTGTCTTTCAGGAAATTACTGAACACCATTGATGGGGGATGGACATCTGTTCAAACAAGCGTAAGGCCCGGGTTACGAAGAGAAGGTTGGTTGTTCGTTTGTGTCACACAAATTATTTTGCCCAGATAGGCGAGATGCATGATACTGCCAGTTTCCTTCTCTCTCCCCCGGGTCAAGCACATAAAAGTTGCAGTCAACAGTAAAATTTAGTAGCAATGGCATCTTATTCGGTGTAACAAGAATCAAACCTATGCCTTATGATCTGATTAACTAACGCAGACCCTACAATGCAAACCCCAAATGCTGTTCTCGGGATCATGACTGCATAGAGTAGGGGATGCTTTAGCTCTACATGATCTTTCTACAGAAAAACCTGACATGCTGTCTGATCTGTATGGATAGGACACATCCATAGAGGTTCATGGGTATCCAAAGAAGTGTGTGTAATGTAATAAGCCCTTCTTTGCAGCTATGAACCCTGATGACAGCATTTGGGGACTGATCTGTAATAGGGTCTTATAGTATTTAAGCCTCAGTGTGCAGTATATAGTGTGAATGTACATGAACATTATAATAACTTTGTAACACATTCAATTACTTATCCTGTATTATCCTCCAGAGCTGCACTCACTATTCTGCTGGTGCAGTCACTGTGTACCTAACATAACTTTTTCCCGTTACTGATCCTGAGTTACACCCCTGTATTATACTCCAGAGCTGCTCTCACTATTATGCTGGTGCAGTCATGGGGTACATACTTACTTTTTCCTGTACTGATCCTGAGTTATTCCTGTATTATCCTCCAGAGCTGCACTCCACTATTCTGCTGCTGCAGTCACTGTACATACTTTAAACTTAATCTGTACTGACCTGAGTTACATCCTGTATTATCCTCCAGAGCTGCACCCCCCTATTCTGCTGCTGCAGTCACTGTACTTTACATTAACTTATCCTGTACTGACCCTGAGTTACATCCTGTATTATCTCTAGAGCTGCACTCACTATTCTGCTGGTGCAGTCACTGTACATACATTACTTATCCTGTACTGATCCTGAGTTACATCCTGTATTATCCTCCAGAGCTGCACTCACTATTCTGCTGCTGCAGTCACTGTACATACATTACTTATCCTGTACTGACCCTGAGTTACATCCTGTATTCTCCTCCAGAGCAGCACTCACTATTCTGCTGGTGCAGTCACTGTAGATAAAATTATTTTATCCCGTACTGATCCTGAGTTACCTCCTGTATTATCCCAGAGCAGCACTCACTATTCTGCTGGTCCCAGTCACTGTACATACATTACTTATCCTGTACTGACCTGAGTTACATCCTGTATTATACTCTAGAGCTGCACTCACTATTCTGCTGGGCAGTCACTGTACATACATTACTTATCCTGTACTGATCCTGAGTTACATCCTGTATTATACTCAGAGCTGCGCTCACTATTCTGCTGGTGCAGTCACTGTGTACATACATTACTTTTTCCTGTTACTGACCCTGAGTTACATCCTGAAATTATTATTTACTATTTTGCCATAAGGCAAAACTAAACTCTAACAGTTCACTAACTCATAAACACAAAAACGTAACTTTTATTATATTAACTCTTAACCTCTATACACACTATTTAAAAACCTGATTTTCTATCCTCATCATTTAACCTTTTTGCTTCTAAAGAGGGAATAACTCCCTTTCTATCATCAAGTTGGGGGGAAACCCCCAAACCTATTAACAGGAGACCTTATTTCTATAGCAAAGTACTAGCTCCAGTAAGGGATCCCAAGCCTACTACTTGGGCAGTCGTCCCAATCTCATAGACACAGAAACAAATAAGGCCCCTTGTGACACCCTCTGCAGCAGGTGGCGCTTGTAGACAGAGGTGAGAGATCACAATTTAAAACGTCATGCCTGACCTCCCCGACATGTTTCGCTCAGACCACATGTGATCGGACCTCTAAGCCTTGATAAAGCCAGGTTAGCTGGCGAAACATGTCGGCGAGGTCAGGCATGACGTTTTATATATAGTGATCAAAAGTCACTCTTTGTTCTCTTGCGAGATTCCCAATTTTTTGGAGATTATGTGACATCCTGTATTATACTCCAGAGCTGCACTCACTATTCTTCAAACTTTAGAGCTGTAATCTCCCAGCAATCCCTGGAGACTCAACCCCTGAACTGAATGATACACTGTGTAATGGCTAATGCAGTAAAACATGATACAGGGCACCACATGGATGAGCCCTATCTCTACCCTCTCAGGCCCTGCACTAAGCAGAACACCATATATCAGCTTTGCCTGGAGTGTTCTTTAAAGGGAACAATCTGGGAAAAAACTCATTCCCAGTGTTACACCTACTGCAGAGCCGGAAGGGATGTTGCAGGACAAAGGACAAAGAGATGGGTGTTCTTGTGTTATGCACCCCCCTCAGGCCAAGCATCTTGTAGGCTGCACAGTCCAACCATTTCATATGGAGCCACGAGGTCCTCTGCATCTCAGTTGTCCCTAATTTTCTTTGGATCTGTTAAACCCGTCAAACCAGTAAAAAAAAAACAACTCGAAATATAATTTCAATCGACTTTATTATTTTGTAAATGTGAATTTTACAAAGCATCTTACAATGAATGGTGGTGTCTGATGAAGCCATTTTTAATCTCTCGTCCATGATATGAAAACCATTATGACCAAATTTTTATTAATTTTTTTGGGGAAATGTTAAATTTTTCTCCCCCTCATTTTATTATATTTGGAAAGCCATGGTTACAAAATAACAGTCGTAACTATACATAGTAACAGCACATACGTACCAGTGGATGGAACACAAACAACATAAAAAAAGCAAAAAAATCGAGACTGGATAATAATAACTCAGCAGTGGATCTGTCTAACAGTCATGAAATACAGTACGAGGCCCAACCTAAACAAACCCTAATAAAACACAACCTACTCCGTCTTTCCTTCCTAAACATCATGTCCCGAGGATTAATGTTTTATTTGACTCCGATGCCATCCAAGTGTTCAAGTCAAAATATTTAGATGACTTTGCGCCATTTTATTTACTAAAAATAGTATTGTCTTGACTTCACGCCCATCATGTGCAAAATGCTTGGAGTGGAAGAGACTGATTACAAGAGGAACCAAGAGGGGATTTGGGGGCAGTGGGAGGAGGGAGGCCTTGTTTGATACTGTTTATACTGTGTTTTATGTAATACAAAATTATATTTGGTTAAACAAAAAGAAAAGGAAAAGGGACTCGGAGAGTCCTCCAAAAGTTGGAACCAAGGTCTTCAACTCAAGGTTCTCCAGCTTTGTTGTGAAATTACGACTTGCAACCTGGGGTCTATGTTTCACAACAAAGTGAAGGACTATCGGTTAAAGGTCTGCAACTCAAGGTTCTCCAGCTTTGTTGTGAAATTACGACTTGCAACCTGGGTCTATGTTTTCAAACAAAGTGAATGACTATCGGTTAAAGGTCTTCAGCTCAAGGTTCTCCAGCTTTGTTGTGAAATTACGACTCGCAACCTGAGGTCTATATTTCACAACAAAGTTGGAGGACCATCAGTTAAAGGTCTTCAACTCAAGGTTCTCCAGCTTTGTTGTGAAATTACGACACGCAACCTGGGGTCTATGTTTCACAACAAAGTGAAGGACTAGCGTTTAAAGTCTTCAACTCAGGGTTCTCCAGCTTTGTTGTGAAATTACGACTCGCAACCTGGGGTCTATGTTTCACAACAAAGTGAAGGACTATGGGTTAAGGTTCTTCAATTTCAAGGTTCTCCAGCTTTGTTGTGAAATTACGACTCGCAACCTGGGGTCTATGTTTCACAACAAAGTGAAGGACTATCGGTTAAAGGTCTTCAACTCAAGGTTCTCCAGCTTTGTTGTGAAATTACGACTTGCAACCTGGGGTCTATGTTTCACAACAAAGTGAAGGACTATCGGTTAAAGGTCTTCAACTCAAGGTTTTCCAGCTTTGTTGTGAAATTACGACTCGCAACCTGGGGTCTATGTTTCACAACAAAGTTGGAGGACCACCAGTTAAAGACCATGGCGTTAAACCAAGTAGGTTGGAGGTTTTTGGGTAATGGGTATTGAGGTTAATGGTTTTAAGGGCTCAATTTATGTTGAGTCCACATCCAAGGCCTTTGCAGATTAGTTTTAGAAAAAACAGTGATCGTCCACCAGTTTATTTGAGGGGTTATCTCATGAAAATAACTCCTTTTCGAGGGGAAGCTAACCACCTTTGGGGTCTTGTTGGGGGACTCTCCTCTATAGAGTCCCTTCTTTTACATCGTCTTTTGCAAAGTCCATCAGATGTGAACATCAGCAGGATTTCATGATGTATACTAGCCTGAGGGAGGCCAACAGCACCTTCTTTTAGCTTCTGTCAGGAAAATGGGGGCCTATTGATACATTTGACATATGCATTGGGAACTTTACTGAAAAAGTGGGAAACAAAAGTAGTCTAAGGCATTTGGAAAGGGGTTGTCTTCAAGAAAACAACCATAATCATGGTTGTTTTTGGGAATGTTGGGTGTCCACCACTATGGCCCCTATTCTAGGAGTTGCCACTATGTTTATGCAGAAATACTGAAGTAGCATATTGGTCTGTGGAATCTCTAATGACAGTCATATTGCTATTGAAAGGAAATTTGGCATTAAATGGCAGCATAGCAGCTTATACTGTATTTGGTTTTATTTTAGAGGGAAGGTTACTTAAAGGGGTTGTCTTACTACAGACATTGATAAGATATCACTAGGATATGCCATCAATGTCTGATTGGTAGGGACTCGAACCTATCTGCTAAACGAGCCCCGAAACCTCTCCGTTAAATAAAGAGGTGGTCCGGGCTCTCCCATAGAAATTAATGGAAGTTCTGACTACAGCCGAGCACTGTCGCTTGGCTCAACTCAGAACTCCTATTCATGTCTTGTCTATGGGAGAGTCCCGACCACCTCTCTGTTTAGAACAGAGAGGTTTCGGGGCTCGTTTAGGAGATAGGTTCAGGTCCCTACCTATGAGACATTGATGGCATGTCCTAGTGATATGCCATCAATATCTGTAGTGAGACAACCTCTTTAAAGGGGATATCCCACATTATATAACTATTATTACTTACTTGTATATGTCCTTCTGATTTGCTGGCTTCACTCTGAGCTACATCTACATCTTCAAGTGAAGATGAATTATTTGGTTAATCAAGCTACACTGGGTCTCTAGTGGCAAAAATTTGAAGAGTTGTCACCCAGAGCAACCAATCAGATCCCATCTTCTACTGCAGGTGAGAAAATAAAAAAGTGACCCGATTGGTTGCAATGCAATTTGTTAAAGCTGCAGGGTGGAGCATGGAAATCAACAAATAGAAGGTTACTCGCCCTAAAAACTACCCTATTCGGGCCACAGCGAGAGTGATAGAAGAGAAGAGGTCCAAAAGGGAAACTGTTGCCCACGGCATATTAAGAAGTTGCTTTAATTTACCAATGTGCCATAATAAAGCTGTAATCTTATTGGTTACCATGTGGTCTTTTTGCCGAGAACACCCAATCCTGACAAACCAACTCCCTCGGTTTCTGGTGAAATGAATCACCAGATAAAATGGGAGCCCTCATCCAGTTGTTGGGTAGAACATAATATTTCAAGGCAATTATTACCACGAGTGGCGTCCTTATTTGCCGCTTTAGTGACCGGCAGCTATTATAACCCTATTATGGTCACATGATACAAAACAATTTATATGGTTCCACCAAAGTAGCTATAATGGCTAGAAAATGGGTATATTTCATTGATGCTTGGGGCTTTCATAAGGCTTTGCTCACACTATTAGCATGGAATCCATCCTTAAAGAGGTTCTCTAATAAGGACCAGTCCTTTTACCCTGTAAGGGTATGTTCACACGGCGTCTTTCAGACCATATTTTGGGCATATACGCCCCGTAACTACGGTAATCATAGCTCTCATAGACAGCTATGATTAACCTCCGTCTACCCCAATGTGTATTGTGCGCCAGGTGAAAAAAGTGACATGGAAGTAAATAAGGGAGAATGGAAATGAATGGGCCAACCCCCCAGCGGGTACTCCTAAAACACCCGGCGTCTTGCGGCACGCACAGGTACACGCCGCAAGACGCCTTGTGAACATATCCTAAGAGAATGCAGTTGTCCTTTGAGAAGGGGTTTCCTTGCTTGGGATACCTGCTATTAGAATATAAGCCCCATTGCTACTCTGGAGAAATTTAAGAGGTGCAGCTCACTAATGAACAGTTGCCAACACACCCATCCACCAGGGGACAACTGCCTATTAAAAAACTGCACAATGGATAAGTACCAGTTTACACCAGTTTAGAGAAAAGCTACAACATTATACAAGGGATATGGCACAAATGCAAAAATACTGATAAACAACCAACCCGCTTGGCAACTTAATCAAATATTAAGGGCGTCATCAATGGGTTGTAAGTCAGCATGGTGCTCTATACGTAACCGTAAAATTAGCATCCTTTACAAGCCACAAGCCTTAGCTATATGCAATTGTAATACTAGCAATCACCCCCTTCATGAACAGTTGGCATGTGAGTGCTTGTTTATCAGTATTTTTGCATTTGTGCCATCTCCCCTGTATGATGTTGTAGCTTTTCTGCATACTGGTGTGAACTGGTGCTTATCCATCGTGCAGTTTTTTTGTTTTTTTTTAACTAGGCAGTTGAACCCCTGCTGCACCTGCTGGAACTGCACCTGCTGAAATACTCCCAGTTAGCCCTGGGGCTTGTATTGTCTCCTAATTGGGAATGGTTCGTTGTCCAGCCACTGAGCTGTAAGTATGTCCGTGTTTTTAAGTAAATAATGTTCCATTTTTCTGTGATTTTTTTTTTATACCACCTATTACCCCAGCCTTGTTCTCTTGCTTAAAAACCATATGTATGAAACGAATGGCTGCCATATAATACTATATCTCCCCTGTAGTGGTCGCTACATTGGAAACATTTGGGCGGGGTATTTAGGCTAAGGGAGATTACCCCTTTTAAAGGGTATTCTATCAAAAAGGGAAAATTTTCTTAATGATCATTTTGTGATTGGTGGGGAAATTTTTCCTTGGGGCCCCCTGATCCCGGGGAATGAAAGGGCTGTAGCACCGATTTACCATTGCCTCCTCTATATAATTTTTTGAGCAAATGGGAAAGGATGGGACTGGAGAAGGGGGAGGAAGGGTTATATAAAAAAAAAAACCTTAGACTGGGATGGAGTGCAAAACTAGTGAATCCCAATTTCTGCTGAAATAGCAAAATTGTGACTTTCTGAATAAATAATAATAATTTTTTTTTTTTTTTAAAACGAACAAGATGATCAGTGTTTGGAGATGGGGGGACACAAGGCTGGGGCAAAGTATTCTGGAGCCCCGGGAAAATAAGGCACAAAGCGCCCCCCAAATAGAAATTTCAGCCCACTCCATGCCTCATTGTGCCCCCTTTTCTGCCTGGGATAAAGTTGCGCCCTACCTTTGCCTACCCATCGTCCCATACTGTGCTAATCAAGTTGGTGGTCTATGGGGGACTGATCCGAGCCCCACGGTTTTGAAAGGCTGCATGAAATCCTATAAGATTGATCAACCCTGCTGCTCGACTCTCTTATGCTTATAATCGGGGTCTTCAAACGGCGGCCCTCCTGCTGTTGGGAAGCTACAACTCCCATCATACCCACTGTTATAGATTATATAAATGCATGATGGGAGTTGTAGTTTTCCAACAGCTGGAGGGCCACAGTTTGAAGACCCCTGCTTATAATAGTTAGTTTTTTCCCCCCTCGTGTTAATCCACTATGCAGAATATATGGAATACTCTTTTTGGTCACCTTCTATCATGCCTCACAGGTTATAAAGAGAATTACTCTCAGAACATAAAAAAAAATGCATATATCAGGGCATACGACGACTCGTGAGGAGTAGCCATAGCCGGTCTTGGCACTCTGCATCTTGCCTTCTGTAAAGAACAATGAGGACCTTGTTCCTTTCTGGAGAACAAGCAAAAAAAATAAAAAATTCTCTGCCTGATCCACAAGGTTTAACAAATCTCAATTTCATGGCTTTAAACTTAAATTTTTCAGATACAAATGAACTGCAGGACAATGAAACACGTTGAAGTGAGACTGGAGGTCACCGTGCCCTTTAATAATGCAGTGTAACCATAAAACAAAAAATAAAGTACAGTGTCATTACAGGTGTGTGGAATTCAGAGGAAGAAGACAGCAAGAGTCTCAGCTTCTGCTTCATCCGTCAATGTTCGACATTAAAAGGGGACACAATCTATTATATAGAGTTCCCCTTTAAAGGGGGCGGGGGGGTTCAACCTTCAGATTCTTTTTTGGCTTGCACAGATCCTCCTCAAAAACTTTCAATGGAGTTTGCCATCAGACAGGCCCCTTTAAATGGTGGCATCTGTGACTCACATGCTCAATAAGCCTCTCCCCTCTGTGCACCGTCTTGCCCAAACAGATAGGAACTTCCCCACTTCTTTGACAAAAGGGCAGGGAAACCCAAAAGGAAGCCTTATTGGTGGTTCTGGCAGGCAGGCTTAATGAGGGGCAGATAGCTCTATAGCATGTATGGCACAGATGCCCCTTTAAAAGGTGGCATCTGTGACTCACATGCTAAATAAGCCTCTCCCCCCCTGTGCACCCTCTTGACCAATCGGCTAGGTACTTCCTCACCTCTTTGACAAAGGGGCAGGGAAACCCAAGAGGAAGCCTTATTGGTGGCTATTGACCAATCAGCTAGGCACTTCCTCACTTCTTTGACAAAGGGGCAGGGAAACCCAAGAGGAAGCCTTATTGCTGTGTCTGACAAGTGGGCTCACTGAGGGGCAGATAGCTCTATTAGCACTATGGCACAGATGCCCCTTTAAAAGGTGGCATCTGTGACCCACATGCTAAATTAGCCTCTCTCCCCTGTGCACCCTCTTGACCAATCGGCTAGGTACTTCCCCACCTCTTTGACAAAGGGGCAGGGAAACCCAAGAGGAAGCCTTATTGCTGTTTCTGACAAGAGGGCTTACTGAGTCGCAGATAGCTCTATAAGCATGTATGGCATAGATGCCCCTTTAAATGGTGACATCTATGATTCACATGCTAAATATGCCTCCCCCAGGTGCACCTTCGTTACCAATCAGCTAGGCACTTCCCCACTTCTTTGACAAAGGGGCAGGGTAACCCAAGAGGAAGCCTTATTGGTGGCTATTGACCAATCAGCTCGGCACTTCCCCACGTCTTTGACAAAGGGGCAGGGAAACCCAAGAGGAAGCCTTATTGGTGGTTCTGACAGACGGGCTTACTGAGGGGCAGAGAGCTCTATGAGCATTTATGGCACAGTATTGTTTGCTGCCCCCCTCCCTTAAATTGCCCTAATTTAAAGAGGTCTGTTTAATGCCCAATCTTTATAGTTTGGCTCCATTTTTTTTTGTTTTTTTACATCACCAACTTCTTCTTTCAGATGACGACATGAGATCACACTATCCTTTTGGGGGCGTCCTATCTCAAGCCAATGAAATTCTAAATCGTTCTCGTCAGAACGGTTTGGGTTAAAGTCGCAGGAGGACGCCTTGTACAAGTTCAAAGTTATCTGAAGGCGACCAACCTCCCCCCTTTTAAGATCCTAAATCTTCACAAGACTTAGGAAGAAAAGGTGCTTTAGATCATGCAAATACTTTTAATATTGCTAACAGATAAACCCAAAAGTAAAACATGCATTGCAATGAGAACAAACGTCATATTAGGCAGACCTTTCTTTGAACACTAGACCAGCCAAACGTTCCGGCTAAAAATTCGAACAAACTGTTGTAAACAGGAGGGATTTCATAAAGTTTATTCAATCCCCGTTAGGAAGAATTATTTGACCTTCCACCCACAAACATAGAGGAACTTGTTTTTTTTTTTTTTCATTTTTTTAATTTTAAAAAATTTTTAGCAAAAAAAAAAAAAAAAAAGACTCCTCTAAGGCACTCAGGAAAGCCTGTACAATCACAATTCTCTGTACATTCGATACCCACTAGTCTCATCCACTCCGCTATTCCAATCATTAACCTTTGACACACAGAAAACGTTAGTGCAAATTGCTCACGTACGTCGGGGGGGACGCGCGCGAGTCCTATACCGTTCACATTTTTTTTAACATTTTTTACATTTTTTTTTTTTACATTTTTATCCTACATATTCTGCTTTCCTAAAATCAAAAAATATATACAGGAAGAAATGAGCTAAATAAAAATATATATATAAACTCTTCTTCTCTCCCATTGTGCAAGGTGCCTGTCCATACCCCATAGAAGGTTCTTCTCCCGCTCTCTCTCTCTACCAAGTCTGTGCAAGAAGTGAACTTTATTTAACATTGACCCCCTTGAGGGCCCATTTCTTTATTGTCCTAATGAAATTAGGGGGTCGAACGAACGTACATAAAACTCATGTATTTTACATTCAAGGCCATTCCGTAGAATTCCCATTAATTCACAGATAATGTTATAACACACACACGCGCTACACGCCCAATATAATAAGTGCTGTTTTTCTCTTAATTCTTTAGATACTACAGATTTATACCGCTTTTGTTTAAACTTATTGATCTTCATATATACTAATACCTGCACTGCATATACCAATGTCTATATACACTGTGCAAGGAGGTACCTTGTTTTTCATTTTCCTGTACATGTATATTTAAGATCTGGTAATTTGTGCCTACAATAATCTCAACAGTATGCTGCTAGAAGTACCTGTAATCATTGGAGCCAGTAAAAGTTACGCGTATTGGTTTCGGCTTAAGGAAACAACACGTTTCGCTTATTGGTTTCGGCTTAAGGAAACAACGCGTTTCGCTTATTGGTTTCGGCTTAAGGAAACTCAACGCGTTTCGCCTCTAGACACGACGAGAGGCTCTTTTTTTCCTGACAGCTTGTCTAGGTCTTGGATACACAACACGTTTTGGTCCTTTCTAATTTGTGCACATTTTTTGTAACAGGGTTGGGTAGAACTTTATAGGGAAATCCAAGGAGATCAAGGAGCCAAGAAACAGACACCCACATTGGAAAGTGAGCTGTGTAGGGTTTTAGTAGCATAGGCCAACTTATGGCACCTTGTGTCTGTTTTTGACCCAAGATGGGGTCAAAAAACAGACACCCAGATTCGAAAGTGAGCTGTGTAAGGTTTTGGTAAAATAAGCCAACTATGGCACCTTAGGACTATTTGTAGGGCCAAAAAAATGGATTCAAGTCCCTAAATGGGTCCAAAAACCAGACATATACATTTGAAAGTAAGCTTAGTAGTGTTTTAGTAACCTAGGCCAACTATGGCACCTTAGGACTATATGTAGGACCAAAAAATGGGTTCTAGTCCCCACATGGGGCCAAGAAACAGACATACACATTCAAAAGTAAGCTGTGTAGGGTTTAAGTAACATAGACCAACTATGGCATCTTGTGACTGTAGGGCCAAAAATTGGTTCAGGTCCTCAGATTGAGCCAAAAACAGACACCCAGATTCAAAAGTGAGCTGTGTAGGGTTTTGGTAGCATAGGCCAACTATGGCACCTTAGGACCATTTGTAGGACCATAAAAATGAATTCAAGTCCCCACATGGGGCCAAAAAACAGACATACACATTCGAAAGTGAGCTGTGTAGGGTTTAAGTAACATAGGCCAACAATGGCACCTTGTGAGTATTTGTAGGGCCAAAAAAAATTGGGTTTCAGTCCCCCAGTTGGGGCGGGTCCCTTACTTGGCACTAATTCGATATCTTGTACAAAGTGCCATAATACTTCCATGTTCATAAGATGTAAGGTTGTTTGTTGAGTCCTGATCACCTGAATTGTGTAGGGCTATGGGTCCAGCAAATTTCAGGACACCATGCAAACAAAAACAGTCACCCTGTCTTTACATAACTAAGAAGAAAAATCAATGGATGTTAGAAATGGACTGGTACAAGTGCTATAATAATACGATTTTTTCCAAAACCCCACCCCCCGAAAAGTCCTGCTCTTCAAAAATAGCCAGTGGGAAAAAAAATTTAACCCCCCCACCCAACCCCGGTTTGTTTGTTTTTTGGGTCAAAAAAAACCGGGTTAAAATTTTTCATGGAGGTCAAAAGTGCTATACTATAAATGTTGACAATATGATTGACTATGGCCCAATCCCAAGACCTAAAAACCCTCATCTACAATAAAACGATCAGGGGAAATGGCCCTTTCAAAAAGGGTTTGTTCTATTAAAAAAATTTTTTTGGGGAACCCGGATCAGATACATGCAAGAACGTCTCGAAAATGAGCTCCTTCCGCCTCGCCAACTCTATTTTCTGGGGAAAAAATGAAAAAATCCATCAAAACAAAACCCCCCCCCCCCCCCGAAGCCCCAAAAAATCTTCCCTTTCCCAATTGGGGGTCTAGGAAAAGAACCCTTTTAGGGGACCCCCCGAGAAATTTTTAGATGAGCTTTTTTTCATGAACTTCAACTCTTTAAAAAACCAAAATCCCCACGGTTGAGAAAGAAGAGCCCTGATTGGGCAGTGCCCTGATACTACCTTATCTGAAGGACCTCATAGGATTCTGGGAAATGCATGAATCAAAGGCAGACTCCATTAATTTGTCGAGGCTTGGGAGGTTTCCAAAGGCAGAAAGTAAGGGGTGGGGTGGTTTCTAAAATATACATTAGAACGGATATCAAATCAATAAACTGCTTTTACATGACAAATTAATGTACTCTAAATCCCTTTTGAGGATATCAGGATAGCATGGTGCTGTGTTGGGCAAATTTTTTAAATTTTTTTTTTCCTCCTAGAACTTCGGGTTGTTTTAAAAATTTTTTTCCCCTTCACCCGTAAAAACAGAACACAAATTTTTAAAAGGGGATTTAATATTATATAAGAGACATAGTAAAGAATGGGGTATGAAATAAAGATTACATTAAAGGGGTTTTCTCACCACAATGATTCGTTTTTAACAGGGTGGGAAAAAAAAGGAAAAGAAGCTATTAAAAAATACATTGCTCTTTAGTTTCCCTCGGGTGAAAAAGAAGATTTTTTCACCCATAAAGCACACTTTTTTTCGCTGGTTACCGCCCACCTTCCCACCTCTCTCCCCTTTGGGTCTGCCGAAAAGTCAGTCATTTCCCTGACCATGGTGAGTCCTCCCTGCAAAAGTTTTATCTTTAGCAAGGGAAGTTTTTTTTTATTTTTAAAAATTTCTGAAAGTCATACCCCTTTAAAAGATCAGTTTGGAAAACAGCAGAGCCGTTATGTAAAATTAAGCTATTAGGCCCCGGCATTTAAAACTGCGGCCCTTAAGAAAATTGGGAAACTACAACCCCCATTTTTCCCCATGTTTAGATTTATAAATGCTTTGGAAGGGAGTGTTTTTTTCCCAAAAACGGGGGCCGCAGTTTGGAAGGGGCCCTGCTTTTAGCCCCACCTCCCCATGCCCAAAAATGCGGGGTGGCTCTTTTAAAACGGAGGGGTGGGGAAAAACCCATTTAAGCAAGAGCTATGCTTGAAGCCCTCTAAGACACCTCAATCTATGGGGACAAATTAAGATAAAAAAAAATTTGAGCCGGTAGGTTTAGGTTATACTGTATTTGACAAATCCAAATCGGGAAAATTCTAAACCTATTTTTTTAAAGCGGGTCTACTTGCGTGATCAATGAAAATAAAAGGGTCACAAAGTAAACCCAAGGTTTTTGGGCCCTTTAAAACCCTTTGGTTTTTAGAACCCCCAAACGGGACCCAGTTCCAGGAAATTAAAACCCCAAAAAATGGTCCCTTTAGAACAAAGGGTTCCCTTTGGGCCCTTTTGGGACTCCCAACCCAAGCCCCTAGCGCTTTTTCAATGAAAAAAAAGAGGTCTAAAAAACAGCCCAAGCACCAAGGCTTTTGGGCCCAAAAAACCCTTTTGGGTTATAGAACCTCCAACTGACCCAGTTCCAGGCAATAAACCCCAAAAAATGGTGCCTAGAACAAAGGTTTCCCATTGCCCATTGGGACCCTCCCAAGCCCCCCCCCCCCCTACCCCGTGATAAATTGAAACTAAAAAGAGGTTTAAAAACATAAAAACCAAGGGCTTTGGGGGCCCTAAAACCTTGGTTATAGAACCTCCAACTGACCCAGTTCCAGGCAATAAACCCCAAAAAATGGTGGCTAGAACGAAGCTTCCATTGACCATTGGGACTCCCAAGCCAAGACCTAGCGCTGATCAATGAAACTAAAAGAGGTCTACAACAGTCAAGCCAAGGCTTTGGGCTTAAAACCTTGGTTATAGAACCTCCAACTGACCCAGTACCAGGTAATAAACCCCTAAAAATGGGGCCTAGAATGAAGCTTCCATTGACCATTGGGACCCCCAAGCCAAGACCTACACACCTCAACCCAATGATTATCAACAGAAACTCAAAACCCAAATACAATATTGCTGTTGATAAATCAACGACAAGGATCTCAAATCTTATGGGATGAATGGTGGCCAAAACAGGCAAACATGACTTTCTTTTTAACCAATGGTTGTTCCTTCATTGGCAATGTGATTTGGAACAAACTACTGAATAATACATTTTAATCCACTGTGGTGAAGCGAAAGGCTTTTTTTATTCTTCCTAAGCCATCTGACACAGTATAACTATGCCTGGTTGTGCAGGTTTGCAACGCTACCAGGAAAATGTACCAACTCAACTGGGTCATCAACCCAATGGCCGCTTTACATCTGAAACCTATGGCCAACCTTAAGATTCTGCTGAAACAATGGGACACCAAGACCACGGTAATACCTGTTCTCCACAGATGTCACAACATGGTCTATGGTTGATCCAAAAACATGAAGACTTTAAGCCAACCTCACCTCCGACTATCAAATTTGAAAGACCATGCCCAGTTTAGAGGCATCAGTCAACACTATCCAGTGCCATGAACATCCTTTGAGGACACTTGAGGACTAACAGTGGACTAGAGCTCTTTTAGTAAGAAAAAAAATTTCAACAGAGGCTTCAGTTCTGCCGTTGGCCTTCCTTACCTTGCCATTTAATACTTTATACTTCATGGTACCAGAGCACCAGATATTTGTTCTCTGGAAAAACCATCTACATTCACAGTGTTAAAGTTCTTCAACAAATTCCTAGACAACATTCCTGAAATTACAAAGCCAGACTGTCTGAGCAGTAGCAACAGCCCAATGCAAGACCGATCACGCTTGATATTATAGCTGGTTTAAGACCACGGTCATTGGGTTTCATTTACCATGGTGACAAGTTTGGCCAAGGTTGGGGGTGTCCCAACTAACTTTGACAGTCAACATATCTAAATGTCAGAAATGAAATAACTGGGATGTGACCATGGCCTACTGATGCTAGCTAATCTATCAAAAGTGCATATTTTTTATAGAAAAAATACATGTATGAACTTCATTTTATACATGAGGTGCATTTGGCATCAATATATTTTCAACTACGATTCTCAAACTTGTCTGCAATCCTTCTGGCATCCTCTGTTTCTGCTACCATGTATAGGTGACCTGGTATCCTCCTTTTTGCTGTAATTTCCCTCCTGACACTGTAATACCTCTCACATATGTTGCCCTGCTTTGACTAACATAATCGCCTAGGTCACTGCCTACTGCGAGATCAGCACACTCCTCTCCTGCTGCTGTCATTATTCACATTATCTACCCATTTCTTGGATATTGTAATCTTCACTGCTACATGACATTAGCTCTGTTACATCTATGCTCGTCCTCACTAATAAGCATAAGAATAACAGGTCACTGTTTCCCAGAAGATCAACTCACTTATCTCCTGCTGCTGTCATCATCATTCCCATAATCTGTATGGTTACTGGATATTCTAGCCTTCCCTACTTTGTAACACAAGTCCTGTCCTCACTAGTAATTATGGAAAAAGACAGGTCACTTCTCCAACAAAATGAGCTTACTCATCTCCTGTTGTCATCATCTATTTCTTGAATGTTATATCCTTCCATATTTCATGGCACAAGCTTGTCACGTGTAGCCCTGTGCATAGTAATAATCATGAGTGACAGGTCACTGCCTCTCACAAGATCAGCTCACTCATCTCTTGCTGTTCGCTTCTATTTCTTGAATGTTCTATCCTTCCATGCCACCATTTGTGTCACATGTAGCCCTGCTCTTAATAGTAATAATAATCATGCGAGTAACAGGTCACTGCCTCCCACAAAATAGGCTCACTCATCTCCTGCTGTTACCATCTATTTCCTGAGTGTTAAATCCTGACGTTTCATGGCACTAGCTGTGTCACTTTACCCCTTTTCTCAATAAAAAAACAAAATCTGGGGGACGTTTACTGCCTTCCAAAAATCAGCTACTCTTCCCCTTTTAATACCATTTTCTGGACATCCACTCCTTCCCTGCCTCAAGACACTAGCCTTGTCGTTATAGTAAACATGAGAAGGAAAGGTCACTGCCTCCCACAAAATCAGCTCCCCATTTGCTGTTGTCACCATTCCAATTATATGACCTTTTTGGAATTCACCCCTTTCCCCCGCCCCCGGGCCCTAGTTTGCCCTTTATAGCAATCATGAGTGGGAGGTCACTCCCTCCCCAAAATCAGCTCATATCTCCTGCTGTTATCACTTTTTTCCTGACTGTTAAATCTGGGGTTTCATGGCCTAGCTTGTCACTTGGACCCCCTTCCTAAATTTTTAATAATAATGATGATCATGAGAGTGACAGGTCACTCCCTCCCACCAAATAAACTCATTCATATACGGCTGTTATCATCTGTTATCATCTAATATTCTATCATTCCATGTTTCATGGCACATGTAGCCCTGTCCTCAATGCTAATAATAATCATGAGAAAGAGAGGTCACTGCCTCCCGCAAAATCAGCTCACTCATCTCCTGCTGTTGTCACCATTCCCATTATGCCTTTTCTCATGATTCCGCTGTTGTCCAATTCCTTTTAATTTGACCTTTTTTGGACACCCACTCCTTCCTAGCCTTTGTCCTTTAGCCTCATAAAAAGGGGGGTCTTTGCCCCGCAAAAATCGCTACTCATCCCTTCTGTTGTCAAATTCCTTTATATAAATTTTTCTGGACTTTACTCCTTCCCGCCCCCGACACAAGCCTTGTCCTTATAGCAATCACGAGACGCAGAGGTCACTGCCTCCCAAAATCGCTCCTCATCTCCTGCTGTTGTCACCATTCCCATTATATGACTATTTTCTCACTGATCTCCTGCTGTTGTCACAATTCCTACTATATGACCATTTTCTGGACATCCACTCCTTCCCTAACCTTGTCCTTATAGCAATCATGAGAAGGAGAGGTCACTGCCTCCCACAAAATCAGCTCACTCATCTACTGCTGTTGTCACCATTCCCACTGTATTGCCCATTTTCTGGACATCCACTCCTTCCCTACCTCACGACACTAGCCTAGTCCTTATAGCAATCACGAGAAGTAGGGGGGTCTGCCCCCCTTTTTAAAACGTACTCATTCCTTCTGTTGTCAAAAATTCTTTTATATAAACATTTTCTGGACATCCCCCCTTCCCCCCCTCACGACACGGGGGGGTTTTTTTGTTTATGCAATAACGAGAATGAGGTCACTGCCTCCCAAAGAATCAGCTCACTATCCCCGTGTTGTCACCATTTCCCATTTTTGGGGATCATTTTTCTTGATTCCGCTGTTGTAAAAATTCCTTTTTAATTACCTTTTTGGCACCCAACCCCCTTCCCTGCTTGTCCTTATAGCAATCATGAGAAGGAGAGGTCACCCCTCCACAAGTAAAAACCTCTTTCCCGCTGTCATCTCTTTTACTTCACCAATTGGCTAATGAAGACACGACCAAAATAAAAGCATACAGATCACCACCTTTCATCAGCGATTACAATAGCCTTAAAGGGGTTGTCTCACTACAATAATTACTTTTTATGTTAAAGGGAATTTGCAAAAACCCAAGTCCTTTGAATATGTGTCTTTAAACAGTGTCCACCTTTTCCCTTTGATATTCCTCTGTATGGGCTCATTAGCCCCCCAAGGTGCTATGCTAAAACTGTTAAATCTTCCTGATAGGTGCCGCATGGTTGCATAGTCGCCCTGTTCGTTTCTCCTGAAAAGCTCCCAGCATGGTTGCTTAGTTAAAGACCTGTTCGTTTTTTCCCTGATAGGCTGCGCGGTGGGCCCTTATAGTCCCGCCCTGCTCGATCTCTCCTGATAGGCTGCCAACGTGGTTGCTTAGCTACAGACCTGGTTTACTGCAGCCTAGTAGAACCCTGTAAACACCCCCCTAAATTTCAAAGTGAAACCAAGAAAACGGATGAGGTGGATGAAAAAAATGTAGTGGGGGACAACCCCCCTTTAATGTAAGAGAAAAAACTAAGGAGTGAGTAAAACCTAATCATCTCTGTGGTATAAAGTCTCCTGGTTATGGCACCTAGGCTTGTTCTGTAGACTCCAATTCCCGTTAGGTCCTCTACCTTGGATGACTGATGCGACGGTGAGATCTGTTTTACCCATGAACAGATGAATGATGCGGATTATATCGTTTTTTTGAGGTTTTTTTTTTGTTTTTCTTACGTGCTTTTTGAATGATAAATCGTTCAAACCTGTCTGGAAAGAGAAAAAACTAATGGATGCATTCACTTCGTTAAGAGTAAGTTCTGTTATTTTTTTTTTTTTTTAAAAAAGGGCCCCCTTTTTTCTTTTACAAGGGGTCACGGTCACCCGGAAATTTACTTTAAGAATGCGGGGGTTTTTTTTTATTTTTTTTTTCTCCTTCATATGTTTGTTGGTTTGTTTTTTTTTTCTTGGAGTTTTTGTTTTTTAATACAAGCAGAATAAAAATCACATTTTAGTCAGGCCAGTGTAGATGTTCTGGGGGTACGTGGGTGGTCCCATGTGTTTTTGTAGTGGTAAGTCCTGCAAGGAGTGCTAATATTACACATCCCTTATCGGTCACCGTCTGGAGCGCCCCCTTTTTGTTTCTCTCCCCCGTTTTTTAAAGTCATGTAAGCGGCGTCTTTTTCTTTCCCGGGGGTTTTGGCTGTAGTAAAGCGGTGGTTTTTTTGACGGTGGGGGAGGTGTGCTTGTTATTGTCGCCAATGGATCCCGGGGCACCTACCCCCGGGGTGAGGAACCCGTTTTCCCCCTCGGACTCCGGGGTCTGTTCGAACGGGGGTTTGGGGTTTGGGGGTGGGTCAATTTGGGGTGTTTAGTTTTCAAAGATCTATGGGCTAGATGCTTTCCGCTTGCATGATTCGTTGTAAACGCCTGGCCCGGCTGGCTGGAAATCGGACTCTAGTGTGACCCCGGCGGCTGTGGCGCCCATGACGGAGCGATACATCTCCACGCCCTCGGGCAACATAGATTTTATTTTGGGGAGCCAACGCTTGCGCACCCTGCGGGCGTTGGTGCACATATCTGCGGCTATGACATTCATCTCGCTCTCCTTAAAGTTTGGTGCAAAATTCTGACAATATACTGGAGAGACAATACAAAAAATTAAAATAGGTGTTACAAAAGGTAAAAAAAAAAGCAAAACAAAAGCAAAACAAAAAAAAAAACAAAAAAAAAATTACATAGTTAGCTACGGTTTTAAAAAAACACCCTGCCATCAAGTTCAGCCAGGGTGAAAGGGGGGGCAAGGATTTGAAGGCCAGCTCCCCCCTGCTTTTGCCCTGAAACCCCCCTTTTTTTCCACCCTTGGTTGAACTTTAGGACCGTGTCTTTTTTAAACCGTACTAGCTATGTAACTATGTAAGAAAAAAATTGTCCCGTGGAGACCCCATCTTGCCCAGAGCCGACCCCCCAGAAATCCGAATTTTTACATGGCTACTATGCATTAATGTTCTTTCATTTGGATATCTAAGCTTTCATTAAACCCTCCCTTTTTCCCCCCCCCCCCCCCCCCCCCCCCCCCCGTGTGTCATCTCCCCCAGGGAGCTATTCCCCAGGTTTTACGTTTTACAGTGAAGAACGCCCTTTCTTTGGGGATTGAATCTTTGGGTTTTTTTGGAAGCACAGATTTTCCCAAAATGAAGGGGCTACGAAAAGTGTGCTTCCCCTTTTTGGTGCCCCTCGGAATTTTTTAGAGGGCCTTCTTTTTGGCACTTAGGTGGAAAAATAATGGTTTTCACCCCCAACCCCCCCAAAATAAACCTCCCGCTTTTTCGGAGTACATGATTTGGTAATGAAGGGGGCCCAATGTTTGGCAAAAATTTTGGGGCTCCCTTTCCCCCGGGTTTTATTTTAGGACCTAGTTTTTCGCCGGAATGAAAATGGCACCATCGCACCTCTCTTTTGGCACTTAGGCCGGGATGAAGTGGCACTGTTACCACCCGAACTATGAAAATATATGTCCCCTGTATTCATATGGTTACATGTCTAGATAAATTAAGGGTGTGCCCAATGCTACGAGGAAAAATGGATGCCTTTGGTGCCATCTGGGTTGTTTTTATAGGCACCTCTTTTTTTGACACTTGCCATTGTTACCAACACCCAAAACCATAAAATTATACTGTATATCCCCTGCATCCAAAGGGGTACAAGTCTACGTAAATATAGGGTGCTTCCAACAATATGGGCAAAAATGGGTGCTCCTCCCACCTTCAGTGCCATCTGGGTTCACTTTATAGGCACCTATGGCACTTCTCCTTGGCACTTAGACCGGAATTACCTGGCATTGTCACCGCCATCCACACCATGGAAACATATACCCCCTGTATTTATAGGGGTACAGTCTGGGAAATTTAAGGGGGAGGCCCAAAATTTCTGGCAAAAATAGGTTTTCCCCTTACGGGTTGATCTTATAGGCACCTATGTTGTCAGCACCGGAATGAACTGGCACCTATTGTACCTCTCTATTTGCACTTAGGCTGGGATAAAGTGGCACTGTTATCACCACCCGAACCATGAAAAAAAACTGTCCCGTATTATGGGTACAGTTAGATAAAAAGATGATGGCCCAATGACAAGGGAAAAAAAAGGATGCTCCTTCCCTTTGGGCATCTGGGTTGTTTTCATAGGCACCTCTCTTTTAGACGCTTGGCATTCTAACCACCAACCAAAACCATAAAATTATATACCCCCTGCATCCAAAAGGGATACAAGTCTACGTACATATAGGGTGCGCCCAATGATGTGGGCAAAAATGGGTGCTCCTCCCACCTTCAGTGCCATCTGGATTCATTTTATAGGCACCTTTGGCCCTCTTTTGGGGACTAAAACCCCGAAGAATAGCACTGGGACCACCTCCCAGCCCATGAAATTATATACCCCCTGCATTTACAGGAGTATACATCAAGTTAAATAAAGGGTACACCCAACGCTACAGGCAAAAATGGGTGCTCCTTCCACCTTTGGTGCCATCTGGGTTCATTTTATAGGCACTAATGGCACCTCTCTTTGGCACTTAAACCGGAATTAACTGGCATTGTCACCACCATCCACCCCATGAAATTATATACCCCCGCATATACAGGAGTTTACATCTAGTTAAATAAAGAGTGCACCAAACTCTACAGGCAAAATTGGTCCCCCCCCTCCCCCGGGGGTTTTTTTTGGACCTTGGCCCTATCTTTGGGACTTAGATAAATGAACAAATTCATCACCACCCCACCCCAAAAAAATTATATCCCCTGCTTTACGGGTAACATCAATAATGGGGGTCACCAACGCTACAGGCAAAAATGGGTGCTCCTTCCACCTTTGGTGCCATCTGCTTGATTTTATAGGCACCTATGGCATCTGTTTTTTTGTCTTTTTTTGCATTTATAGGGGTACACATCTATGTAAGTGACGGGTATACCCAATGTTTCAGGCTTCGAAATTTTTAACTATCGGCAGTCCAGCGCAGTATTTTGGGTCGGGTTTATTCGGGTTTGGGTTTAACTTTAACCGTATTTTTACCTTACTTAAAGTTTGGGCTAAAAAAAAGGTATCCCTTAGTTAAAAATACAGTTCTATAATCCACGTTATTGTGTTAATTTGCCTATCGGGTCTCACTTTTATAGACTTCAAAGAGGTTGGTTCAAGATTCCTTCCCACAATACGGCCACATCCATTGCGGGCAGGAGATGGGGGCGCTTACACTTTTTGTTAGACTAATCTCTACATCAATGGGAACCCCAAAAAAATCATTTGAAAAGTGTTTTACACTGACAGGTTGGGACCCTGCTTCCAGGGTTTTCTGTTGGACACTGGTGAGGAGGTATTCCTGTCCAAAGATTGCTAGGGTGTTCCTAAAATAAACAAATAGCACTAAATTAACTTATTTTATTCACTTCTATAGCGCCGTTATATACCGCAGCGCTGTACAGAGATTGTCACATTACTCACTGTCCCCACTGGGGCTCACAGTCTAAATCCAAGATTTACCTATCAGGATGTTTTTCGAGTGTGGGAGAAATCAGGCAAATATGGCGGGATTTGAACCTAGGACCCCAGTGCGAATAGTTTTAATAGTGCTAACCCCGAGCCCCTGTGTGTGTGCTAAACACTGAGCCAACGTGCTAGATTGTACTAACCACTGAGCCCTCATGCTGCACTGTACTAACCACTGAGCCTTTGTTTTTGCCCGGCTTAACATCAAACCCCTGTGTACTTTTTATAACCACTGAGCCACCGCTGCACTGTGCCAAAACCCTTGCCCTATTTGCCCCTGTGCTAACTACTGAGCCATATGCTCTCATGCTAACACTGAGCCCCCCTGCTTTCACTGTGCTAACCCTGAGCCCCCTGCTGCATTTGTGCAAACCCAACTGAGAACCCCCGTGCTGAAACTGTGCAAACCACTGGGCCCCCGGGCTGCACTGTCCCAAACCGCTGAGCAACCGGGCGGGCACTGTCAAACCACTGACCCCCCGTGTTGCACGGGTGCTAACCACTGAGCAACCGTGCTGAAACTGGGGGCAAACCGCGGTAACCTTTGCTCCCACTGTGCAAAACCCGTGAGCAACCGTCGGGCCTTTTCAAAACCACCGTTACCTTCACCCCCTTTTTTTCCACCCCACCTGCTCCCCCCCTGTCTCTTACCCTTTTTACGCCCCCGCAGGAATCTAAAAAACCCTTTAACCCTTTCCATTTCTCTCTGACTCTCTTACACCTTTTTTCCCACTTTTCCCCTTTCATTCAATAAACCCGGGACGCACCCAAACCACTTTCTAAAACCCTTTACAATTTAAACCCCCCTTTGGATTCGCGCTCCTCTCACACACAACGAACCCGCAAAATAAACTACAACCCTGGCCAAAAGACTCTAAAAAAAAAGCGGGGCGAGTTTCCCAGAATTGCGGGAACCCCCCGGTTTGGAAGAAAACTCCCTCCTTGATGACTTTCCCTCTTTCCCAAAAAACCTCATTTGCAGTTTTTTAAAATTCCGAAAATCGCCCACCCAAACGAATTTATTTCACCCCCTTCAAATCCTCCCGGCCCCAACCCCGAAATTTTTCAAAACCTTAACTCTCTTCTCCGCCCCCAAAACACCTTTTACCCATCCCCCCTTTTTCGCAGATGACTTTGCCTTTCACTTCCTCCGGGAAGATCAACCTCATCAGGGGAAAGCTTCACCCACAGTCCCCCCCACCCTCCCTTACCCTTAAAACCTGCTTTTCCCCCTTAACTTGCCCCCCCACGGTCCCCATGAAAAGTCTCCTCCTACTGCCCCAAATCCAAACCTCAAACCGGGTAGTCTTGCCCATCCCACCCCAAACCCCCTTCCCAGACCTCATTGTTTTCTATAAACCCACCCACCACCCTTTTTTAACCTATCAAAAACCCCTCGGGCATTTTCCCCTTTCCCGCCTTTAAACATTTTCTATCACTCCAATCCAAAAAAAAAACAACCCTTGACCCCCTCTTCTCTGCCCAAATATGCCCCATTTTCACTGTTTCCCTTTTGCTTAAAAACCCTCGAGCAGCCCCCGTCATCTTCTCGTCCCCCCATCTCTCCCCCCCAAACTCTCTTTTTTGGCCCCATTTCAATCTGGTTTTCGCCCCCCCACCCTCTCCCAAAAACCCCCCTAACCAAAGCACTAATGACCTAGTAACTGTTTAAAACCCTTTTTTTGAAATTTCTGTGCTCCCCTCTTAGACCTGTCCTTTTGCCTTTGAAAACTGTGACCTTTCCCCCTCCTGCTAAAAACCCCTCTCCTCCCCGGCATCAGGGACTTGGCTCTTTCCGGGGATCCCTAATACCCACTAAACGGACTTTCCGTCTCTCCATTCTCGCCCCACTCCTCCCCATGGCCTCTCTTTTTTGCCCCCCCAAAAGGGGCCCAGTCCGGGGTCCACAACTTTCCCTTATCTACACCCTGGGGCCCGGGTCAGCTTTAGCCTCACAGGGCTTTCTTTACCCCCTGTTTTCGGACGATACCCATCTCTAAATCTCCGGCCCAATGTCACTTCTCTACCCCCCGGGATCCCGACGTTGTCCTCCTTTCCTCCTTCTTTCATCACTTCTCCTAAAATTTAAATGTGGGGGGAAAACAAAAACTCATCATCTTTCCCCACCTTCCAACTCTACCCCTGCCCCCCTGTTTCTCTCTATACAGTCAACGGTCAAACACTTAAACCTTTTTCTGCAGTCCACTGCCTTGGGGTAATCCTAGACTCCGCTTTTATTTTTCAAACCCCACCCCAAAACCCCTCACCTCTCCCCTGCCGCCCCCACCTGAAAAAAAATTCTCGCTTCCGTTATTCCCTGGCTTTTGACATTTAAAAAAATTGCGGCCCATGCCCTTGTCATCTCCCCCCTTTGACTACGGCAACATCCCTCTTTGGCCCCCCAGCAGCACCCTCGCTCCCCCCCCCCAATCCCACCCTTTAAACTCTGCGGGCCAATTTACCCCACCTCTCTCCTCGCTACCCCCACTGCCTCCCCCCCTTGCCAATCCCTTCACGGGTTTTCCAATTCCCCAAAGCTTTTTAAAATTTGGGGGGGCTACTAACCTTGACCTAAAAGGGCCTCCATGACCTCTCCCTCCAAAACTTTCTCTCCCCTAATTTCCAAAATATCTCCCCCCACCCACTCTCCGCCCTACAGGCCTTTTTCCTTGCTCCCCCCCTTTCAGTCCCCCATAAAAACCGTCCCCAAAGGGATTTTCTCCCGTGTTTTCCCCCCCACTTTTGGAAATCCACTCCCCCCAACCACTTCAGACTTTCCCCCATTTCCACCAGTTTCCCAAAAAGCAAACCCTAAAACCCCCAAATTTCTTCGGGGTTTTCCTAAAACCCTTTCCCACTAAACTTTCCAAATTCCCCCAACGGGAAAAGTCTGCCCCTAAATTTCCTGTCTCTTCCCCCCTCCTTGAATTTTTAAAAGCCCTGGGCGGGTAGGGTCCTCCCTCCCCTGTCTTTTCCCAAATTTGTCATTATCCCTTATCACTTACTCGTTTGATTTATGTAATGAAATGTAACCCCCCCTCTAATGACAGCCCCCCGGGAAAATCAAGGGCGCTTTAAAATAAATAAAATAAAAAAAATAATAATAACCAGGGAGCCCCCGTGCGAAACTGTGTCAACCCTTACCACCTGCTGAAACGTGCTAAACCCTTAGCCACCATCCCTGCCCCCGCTAATTTACTGAGCCACCATCTGCATCTTTTCTAACCACGAGCCCCTTTTCTGCACTGTGCTAACCACTGAGCCTTTGGGTTGCGCATAATGAAACCCCCCGATCCCCTTGTTTGCACTGTGCAAAACACGGAGCCACCGGCTCCCACGTAAAACCCGGGAGCCCCGTTGCACTGGGGCAAACCCAAAAGAGCCCCCCCTAAAATTCATGTGCAACCCCAACTGAGCCCCTTTTTTCCCACTGTGCTAACCCCCCTGAGCCACCTTTGCGAAACTGTCCCTTATCCACAGACCACATCAAAAAACTAAATTTTAAGGTAGGTGGTATTTTTTTTTTACACAGAATTTAAAGCAAAGTTTCATAAAAATTTATGCAAAAAGCCCCCCAAATGTCACTACTGTTTTACGTATTTAAAAACAAACTTCAGCTCATTTTTTTTTTGTGTAGTAGAGTAGAAAATAATGGTGGTGCTACTTGAAAACCCAAAAAGGGGGAAAACAAATTGCAACAAAATTTTAAATTTTTTTTTACAATTTAAAAACCTACTTTTGTTTTATTTTCCCTTTTCTTAGCCTTTTTTATTTTCTGACTGTAGATCTTTTAATTCTGTTGTCTGTATAGGATTATGCGGACGGCCATCTCGCCTGAGCTGCTTGTAACAGCATTTAGAGAGATGCTTTACAGCAGCTACATGGACATAGGAGCCTGTGATCAGGAGCAGACCCATTGACTTCTATAGGAGAGTGTTGTGGGCATGCTCAGTTACCTGGGAAGAAGTCCGTTTGCAGAGAGGGGGAGCTGTGACATCTCCTATTGTGACTGGTGGATCCTGTGTTATCTATACACATTGGTGTCACCTTTCAGTGTAATCCTGCCTGCGCTGATAATGAGGAGACTGCTAAAAAGTTCCCTCTACAGAACAAGAGCAGACTCATTGACTTCTATAGGAGAGTGTTGTGGGCATGCTCTGTGACCTGGGAAGAAGTCAGTGTGCAGGGAGGGGGAGCTGTGACATCTCCTGTTGTGACTGGTGGATCCTGTGTTATCTATACACATTGGGGTCACCTTTCAGTGTAATCCTGCCTGTGCTGACAATGAGGAGACTGTAGAGAAGTGATCTCTACAGAACAGGAGCAGACTCATTGACTTCTATAGGAGAGTGTTGTGGGCATGCTCTGTGACCTGGGAAGAAGTCAGTGTGCAGGGAGGAGGAGTTGTGAGCATCTCCCAGTGTAGTTGGTGGATCCTGTGTGATCTATACATTGGTGTTATCTTTCAGTGTAATCCTGCCTGTGCTGACAATGAGGAGACTGCGGAGAAGTGATCTCTACAGAACAGGAAGTGTCAGACTATGATTAGAGCTAGATGCCAAATTGAAAACTCCAGGACTTTAGGATGTTTTTAAATCTTAAAAGTGATCTAAAAAAATTCTTTAAAAAATGTGTTTAACATAAAAACATAAAAGTTAATAAGTCACATGACACATTCCCTTTAATAATCTGAGCAGCTCATTCCCATATATAAACACATGATAATCTATGAATCAATCTGACCTAACCTAGACACTAAAAAGATTAGCTTTGATAACAGCTACTTACTAATGGTTTTCAGATAGCAAAATAACTAGTGAATTATGAATTATGAGATCTGATCAATGATGGAAGAGCTTCACTTTTTTAATTTCTATGGTGATTAGGAAACTTTTTTTAAAAAATTTTTTTGTCTACTTATTTATTTTTTTGCTTATAGTTTGGCCCCATGATGATAACCCCTGTGCATGTGCCCTTTTAAGGGGGTCTCCCACTAAGGAATGAGGGTGCTCCCATCTTGGTGTTCCTCCATGTACTGATGGCCATTCCCGTGAATACCACATTTCCCCTGTATTGACTCATGGGACACGGCGTGGAGCAGGGTTCCAGCTATTACAGAACGGATGTGAGCACAGAGCCCTGTTGTGGTCAGATAGAATAAGACACTTCTCCCCATCTAGAAGATATGGAGTATAAAACCACATCTGACGGATTGTCGCCTTCATTTAGAAAGGACTCTTTGTCAATGACCATCCAGACTACCGCAAGGCCCTCTGGAGGAAATCCATTCCATAGACCAAAATATATCTGCTCTTAAAGGGTTTGTTCAGAATAAGAAAAACAGGGCCGCCTAATTCCAGAAACAGCGCCACGCCCGTCCATGGGTTGTGTCTGGTACTGCAGTTTAACTCAAAGTAGTGGAGCTGCAATACCACACACAACCTGAGGACAGGTGTGGCGCTTTTATGGAAGAAAGCAGCCATGTTATTCTAATCCTGTCCAACATCTTTACATTTGAGGTTAAGGGCATGATTCCAGTATGGCGATCTTAAATGGGTTGTCTCACTACATTGATTCGTCCTGTTTTCTTGGTTTCATTTTGAATTCAGGGGTGTGTTTACTGGCTTCTACTAGGCTGCAGTAGAAGCCAGGTCTGTAGTTATAGCGACCATTGCTGGCAGCCTATCAGGAGAGATTGGACAGGTCTGTAAGTATAGCAACCAGCGCTGGGAGCCTATCAGGAGAGACTGAACAGGTCTGTAGCTATAGCGACCAGTGCTGGCAGCCAATCAGGAGGAATGGAACAGGTCTGCAGCTATAGTGACTAGTGCTGGTAGCCTATCTGGAGAGATGGAACAGGTCTGTAGCTATAGCGACCAGTGCTGGCAGCCTATCGGGAGAGATTGAACAGGTCTGTAGCTATAGCAACCAGTGCTGGCAGCCTATCAGGAGAGATCGAACAGGTCTGTAGCTATAGAGACCTGAGGATCTGATGCAGCCCATACAAGAGGGGATATCTATGAATAGGTCGGACACTGTTAATGGACACATATTACAAAGTGACTTGTTTTTGCAAGATCTTTAACATAAAAAGCAGCGATCCTTGTAGTGAGACAACCCCTTTAAAGTGGTTTCTCACCTAAGACATTGTGGCATATCCACAGGCCATCCTTATTTAATAGCCACTAAGTAGGAGTAAGAGGTAACATCCAGGAGACAACAGAACGGAAAAGTTATCTCACAAGCACATGTACAGGCAGTCCCCGGGTTATGAACAGGATAGGGACTGTAGATTATATATATTATAATATATATATATATATATATATATATATATATATATATATATATAGGCAGTCCCCGGGTAACAATCAGGATAGGGACTGTAGATTTGTTCTTAAGTTGAATTTTTATGTAAGTCGAAACAGGGGTATATAACTTCGGTACAAAAGGATTTTTTCGATTTTTTAGGTTTGGATAGTGCAGGGAAAGGTTTTTACCCTGTAAAGAAGATTTCACCTCATTTTCACCTCATGTGCTGCTGTGGCGTGCTGGCACATGTCGTTACACCGCAACAATCAGTTGTGGAAAATGGAACTACAAGTGCCAGCATGCCACATAAATCTCCGTTTGTATCTAGGGGACAGATGTAAATAGAAACGTTGTAAGTCGGGGACCGCCTGTATTTCTCTTTTGAGGAAAAAGTCTGTCAATGAGGACAGGATGGTCTAATGGGGGAAACACTTGCTCCTTGTGGAGCGCCAAGCTATAGTAGGAAGTACTACAGTCAATGCATTGCTTCTTGGGGAAATAAAAAATGAGCTCTTCTCCAGTAATAAGAAATTAGTCTCTCTAGCGCCATCTACAAAAAAAAAACCCTACCTCTAATAATGGTGCTAGAAAGACACCTTTCACTCCTGCAGAAGTGCCAATTTACATGCAGTAAGGTCAGCAGATGTGTCTGAATTTCATAAAGCTACGCTATATTAGATTTGAGGACCTCTTTTAAGGCAACTTCAAATTCTTAAGACAGTCATAGACATTAGGGGCCTCATGTATGAAAACGGTCTAGGTCAAAGACTCTCTTTGTTGCCCATAGTAACCAATCAGAGTTCCCTTTTATTCATATAATGTTCTGAAAAATTGCTATGGGCAACAAAGAGTCTTAGGCCATGTTCACACGGCTTAATTTGACGTGGTTTTGGACGAGGTTTTTGGACAAGGTTTTCGGAGCGTTTCCTCACCCAAAACCTTGTCCAAAACACTTCCAAAATGCCCCCAATTAATTTCATTGATTCCTATGTAAAATCTCGTAGTTCACACACGACGAGGTTTTTACACGCTTCTTTGGAAAGAAGTGTCATGTCAATTCTTGAAGCGTGTTTTCAGCATGGTTTTGGGCGCGGTTTTTGTCCTGTCCTATTAATTTGCAAGGGTGAAAACCTCGTCGAAAACCTGATCGAAAACCTGGTCCAAAACCTCGCTGAGAAACGCCTCTAAAACCTCTTCTGAAGAAGCGTGTTTCAGGTGAGGTTTTGATGTGGTTTTGGGCAAGGAAACGATCATTCCAAACCTCGTCCAAATAAGCCGTGTGAACAAGCCATTAGGGTGTGTTCACACGACTTATATGTTGACGTGGTTTTGGACGAGGTTTTCAGAGCGTTTCCTCACCCAAAACCACATCAAAACCTCGCCCAAAACCACATCAAAACCTCGCCTGAAACACGCTTCTTCAGAAGAGGTTTTAGAGGAATATTTTGGATGAGGTTTTTAACGAAGTTTTCACCCATACAAATTAATAGCCAGGACAAAAAACACGATGAAAACGCGAAAAAAAAACGTGCAAAAAAACGCACCGAAAACTGCGTCTAAAACACGCTTCAAGAATTGACATCACCCTTCTTTTTCATTGCTTCCAAACAAGCGAGAGCGGGGCCGGACGTGGGGCGCAGCCCTGGAGGTAGGCCCCACATGACCCGGCGCGCCGGCTCCTGGCAGAAGCAATGGAAAGTTGGCGCGCGGCGCACAGCGCGCGGTGCGTGACGTGCGCTGGGGGGAGGGCGGGGATATATAACCGCCGCCCCGCGCCGCGCGGGAACAATCCGGCGCAGAGAGACAATCTGAGTGAGTCCCACCCTCCCTCCCTCTTTTTTGTTGTGGCGAGAGGTGCTGGGTTTGGGAAGGTTTGAGGTGCTGGTCAGTGTGTAGTTACATTAGGTTTACTGGTGTCGCAGTGGCTGGCGGGAGGGGGGGTCCTTGGAGTCAGTGAATATTGGTGGGGGAGTCAGGTTTCGGCTGGGCTCCTAATTGGAATTGACCGATCTGGCGAAGGTTTCGGGCTCCGCAGGGCATGGTCCTTGGGAGCAGGGGAACAGTGGTGAGCCACCTGAGGTGGTTTTTGGTGCCTTGGGCTTGGTGTGATGGCTGAGGGTAAGCTACTGTTTGGAGAATGGTCGCCAGGCTTGGTCGGGGGTTATGGTAACTCCAAGGACCTCAGCCCCAAGTGTTAACTAGGAAGGTCTGTTTAGAAAAAGGTGGTTATGAGTGGTCGAATGGGTATAGAGGGGCTATACTCATTCGTTTTCTAATGTTTGGTGTATTAATGTTATGTTAATAAAATGGCTGCTGTGGCCAATACATTCAATCCATGTCTCAGAGTCATTATTGGGGAGACATGGTGGGTGAGATGGTCCGGCAGGGATAGGCGCTGCACAGGGTCATGTAAAAACCTCGTCATGTGTGAACTACAACGAGGTTTTACATAGGAATCAAATGAATTGGGGGCGTTTTGGACGAGATTTTGGGCGAGGAAACAATCCGAAAACCTCATCCAAAACCTCGTCAAAATAAGCCGTGTGAACATGGCCTTAAACTTAGACAGTTTTCATACATGTCCACCTAGATTTTTGTCCAACTATCAAAAGGACTACCAAACATCTGTTGTTGGGGGGAGCATGGATCAGATATTCCTATTCATATGAGTATGACTACAGCTGCTATGGGACCCATAGGTCGAAGGGCCCATTCGGGTACAAGAACATGGCAACTGTTGTTGGTAACTTCCTGCTATCTGCCACTAACATACGGGTTCTAGGATACAAGGCGGTATTATTTATACCTTCTACTGCTCTTTCAGTTCTCTGTCGTTAGTGGTGTGGCCCTTCTCATTTTACTAGGGGGGGCTCTATGAATTTTACTTATACCTCTGCCTATTCAAGAGCGTACTTCTGTTCTACACATCCGTCATACGCTGATACCATGGGTAAGTGCGGATAAATCCATTTCTCAGTAACCTACCGGTCAAAAAAGGTGGCGAGGAGTCGTCTTAATAGGACCTTATGTTTCACTCCTGCACAGAGGTGGCAGTTCATGAGTTGTCCTCGGGTGATATAGACTCCAGACCCTACGGAAACATATGAGTTTTTATAGATTATTTCCCCTGAAAATAAAAAGAAAAAACATTGGTTGTCTTCATAGATGAAGCATCTTCATATTCTCATCAACTATTGGTGGAGATGTGGAGTAGATGATGGCCTCCCCAAAAAGATGATGGTCTCCCATTGGATATCAAGGTTAGCAGACAATCCCCTGCCCCATAACACCCCAGAAAAACATTGCTGCTTTCTTCCATAAGGAGCGCCACAGTTGTCTACAGGTTGAATCTGGTATTGCAGCTCAGCTCCATGGAAAAAAAAAGCAGTTATATTTTTCTAACCATCTACCTTAAAATACATAGGTCTCATGGTGCCAACCGGACAGAGGGCTACAATGCAGGATACAGAGATATTCTAAAAAAAACTATTCCTATACAGAATCAGCGCCACACCTGTCCATAGGCATCTATGTGTACGGAGGGGGACGCGACATTAATGGCCTGTTACGAAGCAAATTCAATACTGCATTTACTCGTGTGAAATGTACACGTGTCACCTATATATTGTATTAAAGGGGTTTTGCCACGATGTAATGTTGACGTGGGATCCTCCAAAATGTGTATTTAATCACTTTTCTAAATATATGTGATTACAAAAGTGAAGCCTGTGAGAGCTACAGCTTTCTTTACATGCCCTTAGTTACTTAAAAGTTTACATTAGACATGGCCAGGAGCTGACAGGAGCTGATCTGGCTGCACTTGCATGTTTGCACTTCTTATCTGATGACAGGGAACAGGAAGAAGCTTGCAGGGGACTGGGGAGAAATGTGCAGTGTATGAGGCTTAATGCTGTATAGAGAATCCACTAGTTGTAATATAATTATCTTAGTAAACATTGCAGACGCTCCCTTGCTTACTTGCTCTGCTCGGGACCCCTTTCTCCCCCCCTCCCTGCAGCCGTTCATGACACCGCATGATTTGTTTATTTTCTGTTCTCAGCAGATAACAGGTAAGGAAGTCACTTTGTGGCAAAACCCCTTTAAGGTACAGGTTGGTCAACATGATGAAACCAGCAAGTCCAATTTGGTCAGCACAGAATTGGGAGGGTGGAATTAAAACAGCATCCTTCCTTCCACAAGTGTGATAAAAGTAAAATCACATTGTGGCACAGAGAAAGTTCCTACTGA
Source organism: Phyllomedusa bahiana (assembly GCA_025379985.1). NCBI lineage: Eukaryota > Metazoa > Chordata > Amphibia > Anura > Hylidae > Phyllomedusa > Phyllomedusa bahiana. The sequence continues at coordinate 29,867 of JAODAL010009578.1, read as the reverse complement.
TGCGTTTCGAATGGTGGTACCTAAAGCCTATGACTAAGAGCGTTCATATGCTTGAAACGCGTCCTTAAGAATTTTCTCTCTGCCATGATGTGATTTTGCTTTTATCATACTTATGGAATAAAGGTCGCTGTTTTAAGTCCGCCCTATAATAGCCTATGACTAAGAGCGTTCATATGCTTGAAACGCGTCAGTAGAAACTTTCTCTGCAATGATGTGATTTTACATCATATCTATGGAATAAAGGTCGCTGTTTTAATTCCGCCCTTTAATAGCCTATGACTAAGAGCGTTCATATGCTCGAAACGCGTCAGTAGGAACTTTCTCTGTCATGATGTGATTTTGCTTTTATCTTACTTATGGAATAAAGGTCGCTGTTTTAATTCTGCCCTATAATAGCCTATGACTAAGAGCGTTCATATGTTTAAAACGCATCAGTAGAAACTTTCTCTCTGCCATGATGTGATTATGCTTTTATCATACCTATGGAATAAAGGTCGCTGTTTTAATTCCGCCCTATAATAGCCTATGACTAAGAGCATTCATATGCTCGAAACGCATCAGTAGAAACTTTATCTCTGCCATGATGTGATTTTGCATCATACCTATGGAATAAAGGTCGCTGTTTTCTTCCCGCCCTATAAAAGCCTATGACTAAGAGCTTTCATATGCTCGAAAAGCGTCAGTAGATACTTTCTCTCTGCCATGATGTGATTTTACATCATACCTATAAAAAGTTCCACTGTGCGTTTTAATGTTGGTACCTAAAGCCTATGACTAAGAACATTCATATGCTTGAAACGCGTCAGTAGGAACTTTCTCTGACAGGATGTGATTTTTAATCAAAACGATGGAATAAAGGTGGCTGTTTTAATTCTGCCCTATAATAGCCTATGACTAAGAGCGTTCATATGTTAAAACGCTCAGTAGAAACTTTCTCTGCAAAGATGTGATTTGCTATCATATCTATGGAATAAAGGTCGCTGTTTTAATTCCGCCTTTAATAGCCTATGACTAAGAGCATTCATATGCTCGAAACGCATCAGTAGAAACTTTCTCTGCCATGATGTGATTTTGCATCTTACTTATGGAATAAAGGTCGCTGTTTTACTTCCGCCCTATAAATAGCCTATGACTAAGAGCGTTTTATATGCTTTGAAACGCTCAGTAGAACTTTCTCTCTGCCATGATGTGATTTTACATCATACCTATAAAATAAAGGTCGCTGTTTTAATTCTGCCCTATAATAGCCTATGACTAAGAACATTCATATGCTTGAAACGCGTCAGTAGGAACTTTCTCTGCCATGATGTGATTTTACATCATACTTATGGAATTAAGTGCGCTGTTTTATTCCCGCCCTTTAAAAGCCTATGACTAAGAGCTTTCATATGCTTGAAAAGCGTCAGTAGATACTTTCTCTCTGCCATGATGTGATTTTACATCATACCTATAAAATAAAAGGTCGCTGTTTTAATTCTGCCCTATAATAGCCTATGACTAAGAAGGTTCATATGCTTGAAACGCGTCAGTAGAAACTTTCTCTCTGCCATGATGTGATTTTGCTTTTATCATCCTTATGGATTAAAGTGCGCTGTTTTAATTCCGCCCTATAATAGCCTATGACTAAGAACGTTCATATGCTTGAAACGCGTCAGTAGAGACTTTCTCTCTGCCATGATGTGATTTTGCTTTTATCATACTCATGGAATAAAGTGCGCTGTTTTAATGGCCAACATCATGGCAGGGAATTCCCTGCTCTTGGCAATTATCAGATAGCATTGGAAGCCCTGTAGGAGCTGGCAATTTGTAGACATAGGAGTAGGACGTCTAACACTAACATAAAAGGTCGGATTTTCTACCAAAGGGGGTTAGTGGCTGTGTTGTGTGTAGCCTGTGCGTCTTGGCCTGGATGCCCGGTGACTGCCGTATTAGCCGAAAAGCTGAGAACATTGAGTTGACAGAGTCACGACCTGCTGTGTGAAGTGACAACTGACCCTGAAGCTGCGAGGACTCGCTGATTGGGTTGTAGAAGAAGCTGTGTGACACACAATCCCCACAAGTAGTTGTATTCTGGAAAAGAGCCACCACTGCACTAGAGAGAGGTGTAGCAGGAATGCAGCGGAAGCCTTTTGGGTATCATGAAAACAAGCAGCCCGAGTAACCTAAGAGTTAAAGGGGTTTTGCCACGAAGTAAAATTGACGTGGGAAGCTTGCAAACTAAATAATAAACATTTTCACCATTCAACATTCTTAAAAATTCGGCACCGTTTTTGTCTTAGCTGCTCCTTTAGTGATCCATTGTTTACAGCTCGTCTCCAGGGGATACGACCAGGGCTGAGAGCTCCTCAGTCCAGGCCACACATGCTCAGACATCACCTCTCCTCTCAGGCAGCTACTGAGTGTTCAAACCCCGGGTGCTGTCATTCTACTCCCGTCCTCTGTGCTCCTTAGTAATTAGTCAAACATTGCAAATAAATAAAAAAAGAAACCTCAATCAGGTCTGTGCATTGATAAAGAGCGAAAAAAATCCACAGGTTTGGTTCCTGCAGGGATTTGAACCTAGGACCCTCGTGCTGTGAGGTAAAAACTTTACCTCTCAGCTACTCACAGCTTTATGCATAAATAGACCTTTGTTTGACTACAAAGAGGTAAGGCCTGGTGATGTCATCCTGCTGAGTCACATGATATGCAATTCAAACAAATCACACATGCCCCCTTCTGAGCACACAGAGCTGAAGAGCTGGGTACAGGAGGTATGAAATGAGATTGTGGCAAAACCCCTTTAAGAGCCTGGAGACAGTGAACAGGAGTAATGCTGCATCGAAAAACCTACAAACTACTGTGGTTAAAACGTGTGCCGCTCTGTGAGAAGCATCAATCTGATTCCACTGTACATATATGGTGAGAAACCAACAAGCATTCATGCCTGCTTGAGTTATACACTTTATGCTTTGTTGATGTATCATCTCCTCACATCTACACCCCTCATTTTATCAACTGAAGCCCATACGAGTTACCCTCTTACCCTTGTGCCTGTTTGTGAGAATCATCAAGCTGATTGCATTGTGGACGGAGAAACCCCCAAGCATAAGTGCCTCCTTAAATGGTGCTTTGCAAATGAACTCTGTATGCTTCATTGCTGTTTCATCTCCTTACACCGAGACCCAATCACCTAATCAATTGAATCCCATATGAGTTGAGCCCTGACCTTTGTGCCTCTTTGTAAGAGCCATCAAGCTAACCTGCAGTGTGTTTTTATGTTGAGAAACCACCAAGCATAAGGGCCTCCTTGAATTGTGCATTGCAAGTAGACTCTGTATGTTTCGTTACTGTACTAACACCTCCTATCTATATCCCCTCACATTATTAAATGAAGCCCATATAGGCTGCCCCCTTAGCCTTGTACCTCTTCAAAAGAACCACTGAGCTAACTGCATGGTGCATACATGTTGCAAAACCATCAAGTATAAGTGCCTTGTTGCTTTGTGCATTGCAAATAGACTCTGCATGTTTCATTACTGTCCTACCACCTCCGATCTAGATCCCCTCACCTTATTAACTGTAGCCCGTATGGGTTGCCTCCTTACCCTTGTGCCTCTTCATAAGAGCCATCAAGCTAAATGTAGTGTGCTTTAATGTTGAGAAACCCCCAAGCATAAGTGCCTTCTTGATTTGTGCATTGTAAATGAACTCTGTATGCTTCATTGCTATTTCATCTCCTTACACCTAGACCCAATCACCTAATCAATTGAAGCCCATTTGGGTTGAACCCTTACCCTTGTGCCTCTTTGTGAGAACCATCAAGCTGACTGCATGGTGGACGGAGAAACCCCCAAGCATAAGTGCCTCCTTAAATTGTGCATTGCAAATGAACTCTGCATCATTGCTGTTTCATCTCCTTACACCTAGACCCAATCACCTAATCAATTGAAGCCCATTTGGGTTGAACCCTTACCCTTGTGCCTCGTTGTAAGAACCATCAATCTAACTGCAGTGTGCTGTTATGTTGCGAAACCATCAAGCATAAGTGCCTTCTTTATTTGTGCATTGCAAATAGACTCTGCATGTTTCATTACTGTCCTACCACCTCCCATCTAGATCCCCTCACCTTTTTAACTGAAGCCCGTATGACCTGCCCCCTTACCCTTGTGCCTCTTTGTGAGAACCATCAAGCTGACTGCATGGTGGACGGAGAAACCCCCAAGCATAAGTGCCTCCTTAAAGTGTGCATTGCAAATGAACTCTGTATGCATCATTGCTGTTTCATCTCCTTACACCAAGACCCAATCACCTAATCAATTGAAGCCCACATGGGTTGAGCCCTTACCCTTGTGCCTCTTCATCAGCACCATCAAGCTAACTGCAGTGTGCTTTTATGTTGAGAAACCCCCAAGCATAAGTGCCTCCTTGATTTGTGCAATGCAAATGTATGTTGCACGCTTCCTTACTGCACCACCTCCTCTCACGTAGACTCCATCCCCTTATCAACCAAAGCTCATAGATGCTGCATCATACCCTTGCATGTCTGGTATTGCAGAATATACCCATATAGCTGCATGCCTCTAAACCGCAATACCAGACGCAACCCATAGGCAGGTGTGGCACCGTTCTCTAATCCTGGACAACCCCTTTAATGCTCTTCTGTCTTGTTGGCATAGACATTAATGCATCTTCCAGCCTTCACCCCACCCTCCCTGGCACCGAACTGGTTAACCCTGTCGTCATGTGAAACGAAGGATGAAAATGATAATTTCTCACTCCATTAAGGAGATGAAACAATCAGAGATGCTTCACGACTATGAAGAGGCCGACGTTAAACCTTATTACAAATCACAGTAACCGATAAATCGATGGAATCAGAAACACAGCAATGGGTTACGGTGAGAGTTCTCTGCCTCCATCCCCCCCCCCTTTGGTTCTCGTCTTCTTTACCTTGAATGAACTCCCACACACAGACCGGCAGCTCAGAGATCTGCGGGTATTGATTCTAATTATATACTGCTGACTGCAGAGGAGCGGAACTCCATCCCCTCCAGTCAAGTCAATATGCACACTGTGAGATAGGGAGGGTGTCTGCATTATAACACAGGCAGCTTCACCCTACTCTATAGGCGGGCACCACAGCTGTCTGAATGGCATTCCTGAGCACCGAGAAGGTGGCTCGGGCAAAAGCAGACATTTTTATTACCCTTTTATGTGTGGGACTTGAGGGCTTTGCAGAGGCAGGAGTCACATAACACAATGTGGATCTGACTGGTAAGCGAAATGGACTGAATGCGCAAAGCAATGCCAGGGTCTGCGCTATCCAATGCATTGAATGCTTTGTCAGCCATAATGGGGGGCAATCATGGTTATGGAAGGGGTGAACAATATAAAAATGTTTATTATGATTCATATAAGTGACAGCCCATACATAGTAGTTAGGAAATTATATATTATTTAAACATGGTTGTTTTTGAACAAAAAAAAAAAAATGGGTTTTTAGTATTCTAATTGGAAACAGCTACTAATAGATTCTACATATATTTTTATACACAATTTTGTTATGATTTTTATCGAAAGTTACATTCCAGAACACCCTATGGCAAATATGGTCATGGTCCTCGACCTCAGGGAAAAGAGTTTGCTAATTGTTTACAAGACCCCTGCATAGGGCAGAGATTCCCCTATGTTAATAACCGATCGGCTCTGTGCCTGACTCCTATACTCTCTCTGTATGACTTGTCAAAAGTTACATTCCAGAGCACCCTATAGCAAATGTGGTCGTGGTCCTCGGCCTCAGGGAAAAGAGTTTACTAATTGTTTAAAAGACCCCTGCATAGAGGCAGAAATTCCAATATGTTAGTAACCAATCGGCTCTGTGCCTGACTCCTATACTCTTTCTGTATGACTTGTCGAAAATTACATTCCAGAACACCCTATAACAAATATGGTCATGGTCCTCGGTCTCAGGGAAAAGAGTTTACTAATTGTTTAAAAGACCCCTTCATAGGGGCAGAAATTCCAATATGTTAGTAACCAATCGGCTCTGTGCCTGACCTCTATACTGTTTCTGCATGACTTATTGTAAGTTACATTCCAGAACACCCTATAACAAATATGGTCATGGTCCTCGGCCTTAGGGAAAAGAGTTTGATAATTGTTTACAAGACCCCTGCATAGGGGCAGAATTTCCAATACATTAATAACCGATCGTCTCTGTGCCTGACTCCTATACTCTTTCTGTATGACTTGTCGAAAGTTACATTCCAGAACACCCTATAGCAAATATGGTCGTGATCCTCAGCTTCAGGGAAAAGAGTTTAATCATTGTTTAAAAGACCACTGCATAGGGGCAGATATTCCAATATGTTAGTAACCGATCTGCTCTATGCCTGACTCCTAAGCTCTTTCTGTATGACTTGTCAAAAGTTAGCAGTAGCAGTGATAGTGATGGTGGCAATAGTGGTAAAAGTGACAGTAATAGGAAAAGTGATCATGCTAATTGGTAGTGATGCTGGAAACCCTGGTAATATTAATGATGGTAGAAGTAATGGTAGCATTCGTGATAATGATGGTTGCAAAATTGGTAGTTGTAGTAGTGATAGTGGTAGTAAGAGTAGGAGTAGTGACAGCGGTGGTGGTAACAGTGGTAGTAGTAGAAATTGTGGAAACAATGGTAATCGTAGGAGTGGTGGAAATGGTGGTAGTAATAATAATTGAAAAAGTGGTAGTAGGAGAGATAGTAATAGTGGAGTAGTAGTGCTAGTTCTGATGGTAAAAGTGGTAGTAGTAGTGATGATAGTAATAGAGATGATGAGAGTGATGGTGGTAACAGTAATGGTTATAATAGTGATAGTAATGGTGGCAACAGTGGTACTAGTAACAATGGTAACAGTAATGGTTAACGTGAAAGTAGTGATAACAGTGGTAGTAGTAGTAATGACAGTAGTAGTATTAGTGGTAGTGATAGCGGTAACAGTAGTAGTAGCGATGGTGGAAATAGTAGTGGAAAAAGTAGTAACGGTAGTAACAGTGGCAGTAGTAGTAATGGTAGCAGTAATGGTGGTAACCGTGGTAGTAGTGATTGTGGGAACAGTGGTAATTGTAGTAGTGATGATAGCAGTGATTGTGGTAACAGTGGTAGTAGCGATTGTAGTAACAGTGATAACAGTAGTAGTAGTAGTAGTGAAGATAGCATTAATGGTGGTAACAGTGGTTGTATTAGTAGTGATGATAGCAGTAATGGTGGTAACAATGGTTGTAGTACTAGTGATAGTAGTAACAGTGGTTGTAGTAGTGATGATAGCACTAACAGTGGTAACAGTGGTTGTAGTAGTAGTGATGATAGCATTAACAGTGGTAACAGTAGTAGTAGTGATAATAGCAGTAATGATGGTAACAGTGGTTGTAGAAGTGATGATAGCAGTAATGATGGTAACAGTGGTTGTAGTGATAGCAGTAACAGTGGTAACAGTGGTAGTAGTGATTGTAATTGTAGTGGTAATAGTAGTAGTGATGATAGCAGTAATGGTGGTAACAGTGGTAGTAGTGATGATAGCAGTAACAGTGGTAACAGTGGTTGTAGTAGTGATGATAGCAGTAACAATGGTAACAGTGGTTGTAGTAGTGATGATAGCAGTAACAGTGGTAACAGTGGTTGTAGTAGTGATGATAGCAGTAACAGTGGTAGTAGTAGTGATGATAGCAGTAATGGTGATAACAGTGGTTGTAGTAGTGATGATAGCAGTAACAGTGGTAACAGTGGTTGTAGTAGTGATGATAGCAGTAACAGTGGTAACAGTGGTTGTAGTAGTGATGATAGCAGTAACAGTAGTAACAGTGGTAACAGTAGTAGTAGTGATGATAGCAGTAATGGTGATAACAGTGGTTGTAGTAGTAGTAGTGATGATAGCAGTAACAGTAAAAACAGTGGTAACAGTGGTAGTAGTGATGATAGCAGTAATGGTGATAACAGTGGTTGTAGTAGTGATAATAGCAGTAATGGTGATAACAGTGGTTGTAGTAGTAGTAGTGATGATAGCAGTAACAGTAGTAACAGTGGTAGTAGTGATGATAGCAGTAATGATGGTAACAGTGGTTGTAGAAGTGATGATAGCAGTAATGATGGTAACAGTGGTTGTAGTAGTGATGATATAGTAGTAGTGTGTAGCAGTGGTAGTAGTGGTAATAGTAGTAGTGATGATAGCAGTAATGGTGATAACTGTGGTTGTAGTAGTGATGATAGCAGTAACTGTGGTAGTAGTAGTGATGATAGCAGTAACTGTGGTATATCAGTGGTGTGAGTGATGATAAGGTGATAACAGTAGTAATAGCTGTAACAGTGGTAGTAGTAGTGATGATAGCAGTAACAGTGGTAACAGTGGTAGTAGTGATTGTAGTAGTAATGGTGAAAAGTAGTGTAGTTGTGCAGTAGTGGTAAGTGATTGATAGCAGTACAGCAGAAAATGGTGTAACATGTGGTAGTAGTAGTGATGATAGCAGTAATGGTGATAACAGTGGTTGTAGTAGTGATGATAGCAGTAATGGTGATAACAGTAGTTGTTGTAGTAGTAGTAGTGATGATAGCAGTAACAGTAGTAACAGTGGTAACAGTAGTAGTAGTGATGAGGATAGTAATGCTGGTAACAGTGGTTGTAGTAGTAGTGATAGTAGTAAGTAGCAGTTATAATGGATTCGCATAATGAAGTCTCCTTTTTAATTGCGCTCATCAGGCGCCTCAGAGGTTAATGCGACAGGTTCGGAAAGCAAAAAAATATGTTGGCTTCTCCAAGGAAGGAGGGGGGATAAAAAGCCCCTAACACCTGCCAATGGTGATATTAATGCAGGGGAGAGGAAATAAAACAGGCGCTACATGTATTATGAGCTGGAGATATTAATCTGCCTTCCGCAGATTGAAAAATGCAAATTGTCCCCATCCACAGGTGTGCCGAGACACGATTTACAGTTGTGCCTCACTGTGAAAATAACCCGTGTCACATTTAATAGCGGCACATAAAATGTAAACTGCAACAAAATGAATATTCTAGCAGCATAACGAGTGTTGGTATTCTGTATGCTAACAGCCATTTACAGTGCCCGAGCCATTGTGCTGTGCAAGTAAATTGATTTTGTTGGAAATGTACACAGCACTTTGGATGTCAGGCTTGTTTAGTGGATGTGACAGTTTAGGAGAGGCCACTTATAAAGGAGAAACCTGATGTCTGCTTTGCGGAGCGTCCCCGGATAATGTCTGCGTCGGGAGGCGTCTGCCAAGACCACCCATGGCCACCGTTAAAAAAATGCTTCCTATCTAATTGCTGCTGGCTACCCCTATTGCCTGCGGATACCAGGTACAAGATGTACCCGGAACACGTTGCATCTGGCACAGATCTAAACTTCGGATCCTATGTATATTCATGTCGGGCTGGGAGGTGGTAGCCTCAAGTGTCTGCTCTGGATCCTCATCCTCCATCCATCAAAGCTGAACACGTGCTCTAAATCAATGTACGGGCGCGGTAATGGGTAGCCGAAAACAAATATTGGCCGGCAGCATAACCCCTCCTGAAGATGGGACCGGTTTGGTCTTAAAAAGCCACAGGCAGCTTCAGATTTACACTTACGGGTCATATGGTTATCACTGCTAGAGGACCACCCACAGCATTTGACCAGGAAGTGTAAATCTGAAGCTGGCTATTGCTCTGAGAAACAGCATGAGACAACCCCTTTAAGTGCATGGACCTACTTGGATAAATGATGGAACTCCATTGAATCGGTGACCATACATAGCTGATATGGTTATCACTGCTATAGGACCACCCAAAGCATATCAGCTATGTATGGTCACAGACTCAATGGAGTTCCATCGTTTATCCAAGTAGGTCCATGCACTTAAAGGGGTTGTCTCATGCAGTTTCACAGAGCCACAGGCAGCTTCAGATTTACACTTCCTGGTCATATGCTGCGGGTGGTCCTATAGCAGTGATAACCATATCAGCTATGTATGGTCACAGATTCAATGGAGTTACATCATCTATACAAGTAGGACCAGACACATAAAGGGGTTGTCTCATGCTGTTTCATGGAGCCGCAGGCAGCTTCAGATTTACACTTTCTGGTCATATGCTGTAGGTGGTCCTAGAGCAGTGATAGCCATATCAGCTATGTATGGTCACAGATTCAATGGAGTTCCATCATTTATCCAAGTAGGTCCATGCACTTAAAGGGGTTGTCTCATGCTGTTTCACGGAGCCACAGGCAGCTTCAGATTTACACTTCCTTGTCATATGATTTGGGTGGTCATAAAGCAGTGATAACCATATAAGCTATGTATGGTCACAGATTCAATGGAGTTCCATCATCTATCCAAGTAGGACCAGACACTTAAAGGGGTTGTCTCATGCTGTTTCACGGAGCCACAGGCAGCTTCAGATTTACACTTTCTGGTCATATGCTATAGGTGGTCCTAGAGCAGTGATAGCCATATCAGCTATGTATGGTCACAGATTCAAAGGAGTTCCATCATTTATCCAAGTACGTCCATGCACTTAAAGGGGTTGTCTCATGCTGTTTCACGGAGCCACAGGCAGCTTCATATTTACACTTCCTGGTCATATGCTGTGGGTGGTTCTATAGCAGTGATAACTAGTGTGTTGAGCAATTTAATCGATTTAATCGAGAAAAGTAAAAATCAAGTCAATTTTACGGTTTCTCGATCGCGATCCACTTTGATTTAAAAAAAATTAACTTGATCACCTTCTCCCATTGACTTTAATGGGAACTGGCGAACGGCGCGAGATTGGATCGAAACGATTTTCTACAAAATGAAGAATCGACTCGACCTCGATTTTTTGGGGCAATCGCTCATCTCTAGTGATAATCAAATCAGCTATGTGATTGCACTAACATGAGAGCAGGAGATTTAATCTATAGTGCAGAGAGCTTCAGAGCTCAAAGTAAACAGCCTGAACAGGAAGTGGGAGCCTGAATCTGTAGAACCGACCACAGCCTGAACAGGAAGTGAGAGCCTGAAGCTGTAGAACAGACCACAGCCTGAACAGGAAGTGAGTGCCTGTGAAGCCCCTCAAGTAGGGGAACCGACCACAGCCTGAACAGGAAGTGAGAGCCTGAAGCTGAAGAACTGCCCACAGCCTGAACAGGAAGTGAGAGCCTGATGCTGTAGAACTGACCACAGCATGAATTGGAAGTGAGAGCCTGAAGCTGGCTGTGAGGAGTAGGCTCTGTGAAGCAGCCGGATGGGAAAACCCTTTCAATGTAATGTTTATGAGTAATTCAAAGCAGGTCTGTAAAAAGGAATACGAGTCCATCCTTTAAACCAATCCTTCTGGTACTGACTGTAGCTTGCAGTCAGATATGGCCGACGTATCTAAAAGAAGATCCCAATGATTTACCAACGTGACATAAAGTAGTTTCTTTTAGGTTTTGGTCAAGAATGTTTGCAGCTCTTGATGTTACCAGTGACATTATCAAACCCTGGTTCACTTCAATGAAATGTATTGCTATATCTCCCTCACTGACCGCTTTGGAGATGGGTGAGGAGACGTGTCTTTTTTGTGGAAGTAGGACTATAGGACAACGTCTAAGGGCCACATGTATGAAAAAGTTTTTTTCCCAAAGGAACCAAAGGGCAAAAAAGTGAGTTTTAGACCTAAACCGTTTTCATACATGTGGCCCTTAGTGTCCACCACTGTCTGCACTGGAGCCCCAAGCCTACTCCATCAAGTCCATCTACTTTCAATATATAGGTGCCCAAGAATAATTCTGGTAATTATGACAGGACTTAAAGGGAACCTGTCACATAGATTATGCCCCCCTTGCTGAGGGCAGCACAAGCCAGTGTCAGACCTGCTGTTTCCAGCGCTGTGTCCCTTATTCTGTAAGATGCTGCAGTTTTCGTGTATTTAATGCTCAAATCTGCAATTTTCAGCCAGAAGAGTCATTCGAAGAGTCAGTTTTTTTCAAACCCAGCCAAAGGCTAGCCCCGCCCACCTCAACTGATAAACCTATTACTTTGAATAGGTAGAAACATGTGAATAACTGTCAGTGGGCGGGGCTAGCCTTTGGTGGGCGGGGCTAACACCTGCTCATGAATAAGATTTGAGCATTAAATGCTCTAAAACTCCAGCATCTTACAGAATAAGGGACACAGCGCTGGGAACAGCAGGTCTGACACTGGCTTGTGCTGCCCTCAGCCAGGGGGGCATAACTTATGTGACAGGTTCCCTTTAATAATCTAAGAAAAATATTACACAGCAGAATGGAAATTTCTGGTCCACATGGAGATCATTCATGGTCTACGTTCACGGTAGAATCCCTGAGGAGCATTACCTGCAACTAGTTCCAACTTCTCTCCAGGATCTCCTTCCGAGTAGAGCTTAGGGTGGCAGCGGTATCCGATCTGACTTATCAGGCTGGCGGGCAGTGCCACCAAGTCCCGGCGGATGAGGACGCAGGAGCGATTCTCTATAGAGCTCTGGATCTGTTCGGCTTTCTCCGGTCCCACTGGATGGAAAACAAGAAGTACAGGTAAGAAGCTTTTCGGTCCTATGTTGCGGGTCTGAGAACTTCACGCGAGCACGGACATCAGCATATTACATTTATGACCACGACAATACTGGTAATTCAAGATACAGGCAGTCCCCGGCTCACACCGTTCCGACTTACATCTGTCCCCTAGTTACAAGCGGCCGCCGATAGAGAGTACAGGGGGTACTGCCGTACGGGGCCCGGGCCAAATTGTGAAACAAGGGGTCTCGCTGATAAAATAAACCCCAAACATGAGTTTTTCACCGTTCGCCCTATGTTTTGTTTTTTGTTTTTTTGGGAGGAGAGGCAGACACTTTGGCTGTATGGGGCCCTGAAATTCCTAATGGCGGCCCTGTTATGGGGTGTGCTGGCACTTGTAGTTCCATGTTCCACAGCAGATAGTAACTAAGGAACGACAATGGCCATACCCCCCACTCCCCACCCCCCCAGCATGCCACAGCAGCACAGGAGGTGAAAATGAAGTGAAATCTTGTTAATGTAAAAACCCTTTCCTGCACTATCCAAAACTGGAGTTAAATTTAATAAATCTACCTGTTCCGACTTACATACAAATTCAATTTAAGAACAAACCTACAGTCCCCATCCCGTTCATAACCCAGGGACTGCCTGTATATATATAAACCTACAGTCCCTATCCTGGTTGTAACCCGGGGGCTGCCTGTATTTATTTAGGCACCGACATATTTTAGCCAGAGGTGAACTGTGCACGGAACAGTCACCCTAAGTGAGTTAGTCCTTAAAGGGGTTGTCTCACTACATTGGTTCATCTCACCTCAGTCCTGTTTTCTTAGTTTCATTTTGAATTCGGGGCGTGTTTACTGGCTTCCACTAGGCTGCATAGAAGCCAGGTCCGTGTAGCTATATCAACCAGTGCTGGCAGCCATCAGGAGAGTATGGAAGCAGTTCTGCTAGCTATGAGCAACCAGCGCTGCAGCCTATCATGAGAGATTGAACAGGTCTGTAGCAAATAGCGAACTATCACTGGCAGCAATCAGGATAGATTGAAGAGGGTCTGTAGCTATAGCGACTTATGACTGATGAGCCCATACAAGAGGGATACTAGAATAGGTAGGACACTGTTTAAAGGAACATAATGCAAAGGTAACCCCTTGTATTTTGCAAGATCTTTAACATAAAAACACAACCTTGTAGTGAGAGACAACCCATTTAATGGGACACTACCATCTAAATTCCTTTTATTTTCACCTATTCATTGACAGCAATATTAGACTATTATATAACTTTTTTTTTTATTGTGTATTTTTTTTAATTCTATATAATTTTTAAAGTTATCCTATGTACATTCCTCTCTCTGACTTCCCTTATGTGATAGCACAGCAGCGAGAGGATTGCTTGATGGTCCTTCTTTCTGGTCGACTCTGGTCTGAGAAGTGTAACTATTATCAGCAACTACCTGATGATTGCGAAGAAACCTCCTCCGTTATCCTTTCATGTGCTGCTCTTTTCATTACCCTTATCTATCCCTGCCCAGAGAACAATAGCGGCGTCATTATGTCATTACCTGCTATTTGTAATGAGACTACATGCAGTAGAGAGAAGCAGCAACTCCAGTAAAATGAATTCATCCCCCTGCCCGACTGTTTTAGGAGTTTAATCTCTTTACAAACACAGTTAGATGAAAAACGTAGATTTATATGTAATTTTTCATTGCAGAGGATTGCCGAAATAAATTTTTTTTTTAAAAAAAAAAAAAATACTGCCAAAAATTCTAAAATTATTGGTTTTGACACAAAAAAAAATCGAATTTCTGATGGAAGTTTCCCGTTAAAGGGCCATTTCAACAAAAATTTCCATAAATGTCTGGTAAGAGGGGACCCTACTGCTGGTTCTCCATTTTTCCCCCCGCAATTATGCGTTTGACCCGGGTAGTGTGTATAGCTATACCCACAGCATAGCCCAAGTGTGCTATGGGTCAAACAGCCTGCTGGCCCTGACCCCTCTTAGCTTTGGCCCCTTTATTAGACATTAAAAGCAGCAACATATGTAAATGGTAGACCTCGTAAGAGTAATACTGACCAAACATTATTTCATGATAGTGGACACGGTCTACATCAGCGGTCTTCAAACTGCCGGCCCTCCAGCGGTTTTGAAAACTACCACTCCGCAGCAAGGCATTAATATAGATCTATAAACATGGGCATATGGAGTTGTAGTTTCCCTAACAGCTGGAGGCCGCCTTTTTGAAGTACCACTGATGTAGACAGTGTCCACTATCATGAAATAATGTTTGGTCAGTATTATGATGTCTACCATTTACATATGTTGCTGGTTTTAATGTCTAATAGAGGGGCCAAGGCTTAGAGGGGTCAGGGCCAGCAGACTGTTGGACCCATGGCACACTTGGGTTGGGTTAACCTACTAATAGGCTATGCGCACTACCAGGGTCAAACGCATAATTGCAGGGAAAAAAATGGAGAACCAGCAGTAGCGTCCCCTCTTATCAGATATATGGAAATATTTGTTGAAGTGGCCCCTAAACGGGAAACTTCCATCAGAAATTAGATTTTTTTGTGTCAAAATCAAAAATTTTAGAATTTTCGGCAGTATTTTTTTTAAAAAATTTTTTATTTCAGCAATCCTTTGCAATGAAAAATGACATATAAAATCTAGTCCTTTTCTAACTGTGATTGTAAAGAGCTAAAACTCCTAAACAGTCGGGAAGTCTGTTCTCACTGTACTGGAGGTGCTGCTGCTCTCGACTGCATGTAGTCTCGTTACAAATAGCAGGTAATGACATAATGATGGCGCTATTGTTCTCTGGGCAGGGATAGATAAGGGCAATGAAAAGTAGCAAACATGAAGATAAGGGAGGGGGGTTGGATTTACCTATTATAGCTGTGCATACTATTAGGGTCAAACCAAAATTGCGGGGGGGGGGGGGGGGGAGATGGAGAACCAGCAGTAGGGTCCCCTCTTACCAGACATTTATGGAAATTTTTGTTGAAATGGCCCCTTGAAGACCACTGGTCTACATAATAAAGTGTCAAGAGTCATTCTTACCTGACTTATATGTCAGTGGACAGGTCACCCGCCACCTCCGATACATTCAACACATTACCATCCTGAAATACACTGTGCTGCTGAAGCCCTACTCCTTCCATTAATTATCCATGGTCTCCACTTCCACTCATAACACCAAGACATTAGCAGCCATGTCCACACTAGTCACACAGGAGCAGACAGGTCACTGCCTCCCTCAAAATCAACACACTCATCTCTTACTGTATGGATCATTTCCATGGGGTCAATGCAAGTCTAAAGGAACAGCAACAAAAAGTTGAAAGTCCATGTCATGCCAAGCCTAATCTTCTGAACTTGGCTAAGTGTGAGGTAAATGGATGAGATGAGACCCTTTATCCAGGTCTCATCAAAGGATACCCACATTTTGGGCCTGTAGACATCTGTGGGTATCCTTACATGATGGCAACCCTCACGAGGACTCTGAACTCTAACAACTACGTTTGGCCACGCTCTGACGCCATTAGCAAAAACAAAGGGTAAGAAAGTGCTTCTCTGGTTTTTCATCCCCTCGGGTTAATTTTCGGACTGCTTGGATATAATATATAATAATATACTGTATAATAATAATGAATAACATATAATAGTTTTATTTTGAATCCAGAGTCCGTACATTTCTACTGACTCCAACTCCACCTAAAATGGGCTCCACAGTTAGGTTCAGACTGGCCCATAGGAGAGGAGGGGAAACTCCTGGTGGGCTACTAGGCATAGCAGGTTAGGGACAGTTTATCAGGTACAGTATGTGCATTCATGTACAGTAGCTACAACTTCAAGGATCAACTCCACTGGTGGACCCCAGGGATCAACTCCATGAATGGGCTCCAAGAATCAACTGCACTGGTGGGCCCCAAGAATCAACTCCACTGGTGGCCGCAAGAATAAACTTCACTGGTGGGCCCCAAGAATCAACTCCACTGGTGGGCCCCAGGCTTCCAGCCCAACACTGTGCACAGACCTGGTATCTTAGTAATGTTCCTATTGACCCACCACCTCATTAACTCATCGGGCCTTGGACCCTCTTCCTCAAAGAGGACGAGTGCTCCATGGGGCTGTACGAGGCTACTAGAATCAGGAGGTGGCATTTAGAGGAAACGTCTCAGGTCTTCCTTCCATGGGCCCCATTGCAACATTATGGCTTCTCTCCATGGGCAAATACCCCAGTCCTCCAGGCTAAGAACTAAAACACAAAGCTCATAGAGAAGGTTCCTGGTCACTACATGATCCAAAGCGCCAAATTCTACGTCCATAAACCACCAGAAGGACTTGAAACAAGGCTCTCATCGGGTAGTCAGTGACCACAGGCAAGTTATTACAGGTCAAAGGCAGGGCCGCCGATAGGGCAGTACAGGGGGTACTGCCGTATGGGGCCCGGACCAAATTGTGAAACAAGGGGGCCCGCTGGTAAAATAAACCCAAACACAAGTTTTTCCCTGTTCGCCCGATGGTTTGTTTTTTGGGAGGGGGGAGGGGGGCAACACTTTTGCTGTATGGGGCCCTGAAATTACTGATGGTGGCCCTGGTCATAGGAATTTTATATTTGGGCAATAAGGCAAACAATAGAGCAAACAGCCCCCGGGGTCAGTGTGCTGAGAACATGCTGAGCGCATCATTCATCTCAATGAAGACCATGAAAGGAACACGGCAATAGCCAGGCAGCGCACACGACGAGCGGAATACTAACACGGACGCGAACAATGACACTTTCTTCCTCCAACCTTACATAAAAGACACAATTCATGCATCCCTCGGGCGCTTCTATTGTTCATTTAGCCTTTAGATTGCAAGCTCTTCGGCCTTGGAAATGTGCATTCAGCTCTTTATTTACTATATAAAACCTCCATAGGATCTAAAAATTAAGAAAAAGTTTCTGAGAAAGATTCCATGAATCAGCTCCTTCTCTACTAGGTATTGTGATTCCAGGTTTACAATAATCTGACCTCTAGGTGGCGCTCAATGCATTGAAATATGAGCGATATTTTCTTTGAAAGGTTCTGCTATGGAAGAAACCCCATTCGACTGTATGGGGCCAAATTCACACAGGGTGGGTGCATTTGTCTTATGTGCAGCCTATTAGCAATGGCGAAGGAATTAAGCCAGCTGGGTGGCCCCAAAGGACAGATCTGTGGTTGGAGTTTGTAGGCAATCTCAAAACTCCACACTCCTATATGGTGCTCTCCCCAAGGAGAGATATTTCCCTTTCTGAGCCACTCATTGCCTCCCACCCAGCCAAGCCAGTATCACTCTGCTCTACATTGATGAGGGGCACAAACCACGAAACGGCTGTATGTAGATTTTGGATACTGGCTTGGTTTAATATCCCTTTTGCTTCTTAAAATTTCAGTGATTTTAGAAGCAAATTGAGGATTTGTTACATCCAATAGAGGGCGCTTGAGCTTCTCAGCTCCATTCTCATAATGCCTTGTAATATGCAGATGCTTATTGGAGGGCAAAAAGGCAATCCACAACTCCACATGCCTATATGCCACTCTTCCCAAGGAGAGAGTTTCCCTTTCTGAGCCACTCATTGCCTCCCACCCAGTCAAGCCAGTATCGCTCTGCTCTACACTGATGAGGGGGCAAGACCCCGAAATGGCTGTATGTAGATGAGATATTCTGGCTTGGCTAATATCCCTTTTGCTTCTTAAAGATTCAGTGAATCAGAAGCAAATTGAGGATTTGTTACATCCAATAGCTTGAGCTTCTCAGCTCCTTTCCCATAATGCCTTGTGACTTGTATAATTAAGGCAAAATCATTGGTGGAGATTGACCCATTAACAGATTAGGTGCATGGTATTGCATCTTAGCCCTAATCAAATCAATGGAGTGGAGCTGCAATACCAGACCCAACCTATGGATAGAGGTGGCACTGTTTTGGCCAACATGAACAACACCTTTAATTATGCATAGTCTATGTACTGGCAAACTGGGTGGGTTGGTTTATGTCAATTTGAAGACCTATTGACATATTTTATCAGTGACATAGACTAGTGAGGACCCAACAGTAAACATGGACCCCCAAAATGATGCTGGGTTTAACCCCAAGGGTCTAGTATTTGTTTCCCCTTCACACCATTAAGATTCAAAGACATGGAGAGGATACCCAATTTTAACCTTTGAAAATATCATCACTGAGAAATAACATGATTAAAATTGAACTTTTAATATTAAAGGGGTTTTCTGACTTCAAAGATCATAGTTCAAGAGGTGGGACTGGAGAGAGAGATAGAGAGAGAGAGAGAGAGAGAGAGGAAAGAGAGAGGGAGGGGAGGAGAAAGAGAGGACAGAGAGAGAGAGAGTAGGGGAGAGAGAAGAGAGGAGAGAGGAGAGAGATGAGAGGGGAGAGAAAAGAGAGGGACAGAGAGAGAGAGAGAGGAGAGAGAGAGAGAGACAGAGGAAAAGGGGAGGAGAGAGAGGAGAGAGAGGAGAGGAGAGAGGAGAGAGATGAGAGAGAGAGAAAGAGAGGACAGAGAGAGAAAGAGAGGACAGAGAGAGAAAGAGAGGAGAGAGAGAGAAAGAGAGGACAGAGAGAGAGAGAGAAGAGAGAGAGAGAGAAAGAGATGAGAGAGAGAGAGAAAGGGGAGAGATGAGAGAGAGAGAGAGAGAGAGGACAGAGAGAGAGAGGGGCAGAGAGAGAGAGAGAGGGACAGAGAGAGAGAGAGAGAGAGGACAGAGAGAGAGAGAGAGAGAGAGAGGAAAGAGAGAGAAACCCCTTTAATATATCTTGTAGGTTTATTACTTACTGCACCATCCAGGTTGTGGGGGGGTCACTGTCCAAAAGACTGGTCCATAGTTCCAAATACTATACTGACATATCTCTCTCAAGAGCCAAAACCCATATATATATTGCTTTGATGATGAAAGATAGAGTATGACCACTGCTATTAAAGCATGAAAATAATGTTCTCTGGCCACAGCTATACAGCGGGGATACCGCCCCGGGAAGGGCGACCCCACCCTAGATAACTTCCCCTACACTAATATTAACTGGTCGATACCCAAATCCCGATGCGTTTCCCCATTAACGAATGGTTCATCAGGGGAAAAAAGTTAAATACTGTATATAGACAATAGTCTAATGAATAAAAAACTGGTGACTAGCATGCACTGTATAGCTCTATAACGTCACCGATGGCTGTATGTCCAACTTAATCCAACTTTTTGATGCCTATATGCTGTCATTGATTGTTGTTATCTATATGATTTGGAACTAGCAGGGCTGTGGAGTCGGCAAGCCAAAGCCTCGACTCCGACTCCTGACTCCCTCATACTTGGCGCATGTTTAAGTGATAACTTTACTGTGGTAAAATGGTAACATCCGGCTGTTTATCACCTTATGATACGATAATCAAGCTTTTTTAGGTTAGAACAGACATGACAAGCAAAAGGGTTAACAATGTCTTGAACACTTGTGGGTAGAGATGAAAGGGAAAAAACTGTATTTGTTATCCAAGTCCAGTCTTCACCAACATTGGGAATGTGTAGAAGAGACCTGGGATCAGATTTTGGTCAAGATATGTTTGAATCTGATTCAGAGCCCAGAAGGATTCAAGCTGTATTGAAAACCAAAAGGTGGATTTCCCAAATACTAACAAAATAACAAAAATTTACATTTAGATTTTTAGGAGCAAAACAGTAACAATGCAGTTACAGGAAAGAATCTGCAGAACTAAGCAGATGCCAAATACTTGCAAGACAAATTTATGTATAAGATAGGTAAGATGACTGTATATAAAATTACAGCAGTCTCATGTACAAAGCTGTAGTGGATGGAGAGATATGGAGCCTGAAAGTCACAAGTTCAGAACATTGTTACCATTTTGCTTGTCAGTGTAAAATATATTTATTGGATATGACTTTAGAACACAAAAAAATTGTAAATATGCAAAACACTGCAGGAACATTTGTGGAGTCTCTGAATTTGTTCTGAGAAATAGTATCGCCTCCATCAGATCCTGCATACATGACCTCACATCTGATCTCATTATTTCCAGGCTAGAGAACGGCCTCTCTATACTAACTTGGGTTGGGGGCAAAGCGGTGACCACAGGGGCAACATCTCTAACAATGTCAGGGTATAAAGGAATCGCCTCAGCCAGAGTCAGGTCTGATGAATGGTTAAACTCTTCTACTACTTTGAAAACAGGTGAAAAATTTTGCTGAAATCTGTTTGCCCTGGGAGCAGAATCTTTTCCCCTGGGGCAGCGCTTTGCCTGCTCCATGTCATCAATTACACTCCTCATGTGATAAGGCTGAAGATATGGGAGCAGCAGCACTGGCCGGACCCAATTCCTCTTGCTCTTTGCATCGAACTAACTGGACCAACTTATTATATATTTTGGGAGTCGGAGTCGGTCCATTTTATGACGACTCCGACTCCTGCAAAATGGGCACCGACTCCACGACTCCGACTCCACAGCCCTGGGAACTAGGAGAAGATACGGGTTGTCTTATTTTAGTATTTAATATTAAAAGTTAAATTTTAACCTGGTTATTTCTAAGTGACCCCTTCACACCATTTCCATTACTCTTGGGCCAAATCATCCCCCACTTGTAGATCTTCTACATACAAACCCCAGCAATCCATTAGGGACTCCCAGGGCTACATCCCCTCTCCCCAAGGCCCCCGTCTGATCGATTCCCCAAACGTTTCTTCTGCATACAAAATTGGCTGCTCTTATTCCACTTTAATGCCAAGAGGCTGCCCTTGAAGCCGGGTATTTATGGGCTAGGCACCACTGCCAACGTTTACACTTATTATACACACATAAACCATCCCAAAGTAAGCTTGGGTGATGGGAGCGTTTGAGCAGGACGTGGCAGAAGAGTCTATGAGATGCATTGTTTTACCGAGTGCCAGGGTCTACATTAACAAACATCTATTCTATCCCAGAGGGTTGTCACACATGAGACATTACAAAGGAAACCTATTCCTGGGAGGAGGTGGTGTCCTCAACAAATCGTAGCTCTGCCCTGGTGACTCACTCTCCTCCACCAGTGGAGATAATTCTTAGGGCCCACCAGTGGAGCTGATTCTTGGGGCCCACCAGTGGAGATGATTCTTGGGACCCACCAGTGAAGATGATTCATGGGGCCCACCAGCGGAGATGATTCTTGGGGCCACCAGTGGAGCTGATTCTCGGGGCCCACCAGTGGAGCTGATTCTTTGGGCCCACCAGTGGAGGCGATTCTTGGGGCCCACCAGTGGAGATGATTCTTGGGGCCCACCAGTGGAGATGATTCTTGGGGCCCACACAGTGGAGATGATTCTTGGGGCCCACCAGTGGAGATGATTCTTGGGGCCCACCAGTGGAGATGATTCTTGGGGCCCACCAGTGGAGATGATTCTTGGGGCCCACCAGTGGAGATGATTCTTGGGGCCCACCAGTGGAGATGATTCTTGGGGCCCACCAGTGGAGATGATTCTTGGGGCCAACAGTGGAAAAGGTTATTGGGGCCACCAGTGGAGATGATT
The DNA here is from genome assembly GCA_025379985.1 of Phyllomedusa bahiana. Lineage (NCBI taxonomy): Eukaryota > Metazoa > Chordata > Amphibia > Anura > Hylidae > Phyllomedusa > Phyllomedusa bahiana. The sequence goes on along the minus strand of JAODAL010009578.1, from coordinate 7,807 downwards.
CTTGGGGCCCACCAGTGGAGATGATTCTTGGGGCCCACCAGTGAACTTGATTCTTGGGGCCCACCAGTGGAGCTGATTCTTGGGACCACCAGTGGAGTTGATTCTTGGGGCCCACCAGTGGAAATGATTCTTGGGGCCACCAGTGGAGGTGATTCTTGGGGCCCACCAGTGGAGATGATTCTTGGGGCCCACCAGTGGAGATGATTCTTGGGGCTCCACCAGTGGAGATGATTCTTGGGGCCAGCAGTGGAGATGATTCTTGGGGCCCACCAGTGAAGATGATTCTTGGGGCCCACTCTACAGCTAGTGTACATGATGATACATGACTCTTGCACTCTGTCTCTATTTATCCACATTTCTCACTAAAAAGCAGCCCCCAGGCCTGTCATCCCTAAGGGTCCACCACATTTTCCCCTGCTCGCCTGAGGTCTTGTCCAAGCCTGTACAGAGCAATGAGACTTTAACCTTGGCTCCTTGCCGCAAAGGTGGTGCCGAACCTCATTCACGTCCCGATTTCTATAACCCCAAAAGCACTGATACTCCATCAAAGAGGAAGGAGATGATGTGGCAGCATCACATATGAGCTACTGTGCAATACATTAGTCTAGAGGAAGCCGCAAACATGGCAATGGTCCAGGGTCGCAGAGGACAAGAACCTCGTGTGAAATCGATCACAACCCAGTCGCAGTGTATGGCGTCATGATTTGGACACGGATTTGTATAATGTGAGATCTGTAGGCTAGAGGCTAATATAGGCTGTATGTAGCTGAATTAACAGAGCACCAGGGGCGTCGCTAGGCAGTTTTATCCGGGGCACAAAGCCCCGGATAAAACTGCCTGTGCCCCGAACCTCGCTGGCCTCCAGGCCGCTGCTGCAGAGCACTATGTGGCGGTAATATTGAAGATAGAATCACAAGAAAAAGTGCCCACTGGGGGTGACTTTGCTGGTTTTCTATAATTATAGCCCTCTCTCTGGGAAGTGTTTAGGAATTGGGGTGAGACTGGATATAATTGTGCCGCTGCAGGTGCTGATCGCTATCTATTGGGTTCTTGGTGGCTTCCAAAAGTTTACTGTACATATGTTGTATATACCTCCTCCCCTCGATGGGAAAAGTGGTCTGCTCTGCACATGACAGACTGCAGGGAGTTAATCTCTGCAGTATACAAGGGATTACAGAACAGGTTACATGATGTTCTCCTAAATGGCAGCTCCTCCCTGGATTTTTTCGTTCCTATAAATTCTGAGGGAGCAGAGCTCCTTATGACTTGTCTTGTAACCGGCCTTATCTGTCCTTTTTTAGACCTCGCTTCTTGTCACAACTTTCATGGTTTATAAATACTCGTATTTCAGCAGCACTTCAGATCTTGTGGAAAAGTCAAACCATCTGCCAGGCTGCATGTGCAATTAAACATCGTCCCTGGAGTTTACCCGTTGTCAGCCAGAGAGGACCACAAAGCGCGTGGGGTTATGTTAGGATACGCCGGGGCTGCAAATTAACCCTTCCCTTCTTGCATACCTTCACGATGATTGACATCTACACACCCTGGCAGGACTCTTGTACTACTATAGGATAACAGTGATGTGATCCAGGCCCACAGTAAGGTCCAATATGTACTTACCCCTTAGGGTCCAAATAAGTTAACCCCTTCTTGTATTTACCCCTAGGAGGCCAAATAAGTTAACACCTTCTTGTATTTACTCTTTGATGGTATAAGAAGTTAAACCCTTGAGGGTCAAATAAATTAATCTCCTCTTGTATTTACCCCATGGGTCCTAATAAGTGAACCCCTTCTAGTATTTACTCCTTGGGGGCCACATAAATCAACCTCTTCTTGTCTTTACTCCTTAGGGCCAAATAAGTTAACACCTTATTGTATTTACTACTTGGTGTCAAATTAATATATCTCTTTCTTGTTTTTACGCTTTGGTGGTATAATACGTTAAACCCTTGAGGGACAAATAAGTTAACTCCTTCTTGTATTTACCCCTTGGGACAAATAAATTAACCCCTTCTTGTATTTGCCCCTTGGGGTCCAAATAAGTTAACCCCTTCTTGTATTTACCCCTAGTGGGATAAATAAGTTAACCCCTTCTTGTATTTACCCCTTGGGGGCCAAATAAGTAATCCCTTCTTGGGAATTTACCCCCTTGGGGCAAATAAGTTAACCCCTTCTTGTATTTACCCCTTGGGGGCCAAATAAGTTAACCCCTTCTTGTATTTACCCCTTGGGGGGCAATAAGTTAATCCCTTCTTGTATTTACCCCTTGGAGGCCAAATAAGTTAACACCTTCTTGTATTTACCCCTTGGGGGCCAAATAAAATTAACCCCTTCTTGTATTTACCCCTTGGTGGCCAAATAAGTTAACCCCTTCCTCTATTTACCCCTTGGGGGCCAAATACGTCTTCCCCGTCTTGTATTTACCCCTGGGGACAAATAAATTAACCCTTTCTTGTATTTACCCCTTGGAGGCCAAATAAATTAATCTCCTCTTGTATTTACCCCTTGGGGGCCAAATAAGTTAACCCCTTCTTGTATTTACCCCTTGGAGGCCAAATAAGTTAACCCCTTCTTGTATTTACCCCTTGGGGGCCAAATAAGTTAACCCCTTCTTGTATTTACCCCTTGGGGGCCAAATAAGTTAACCCCTTCGTGTATTTACCCCTTGGGGGCCAAATAAGTCAACCCCTTCTTGTATTTACCCCTTGGTTGCCAAATAAGTCAACCCCTTCTTGTATTTACCCCTTGGGGCCAAATAAGTTAACCCCTTCTTGTATTTACCTCTTAGGGCAAAAAAAAAAAGTAAAGGGGTTCTCTCATCCAAAGTTTCACAGGATGGGATGAATGAAATAATGCGCTGGCTCTGTCACTTCCTGGTCAACCTGGCGTAATTAGCATAGAGCTCAGTGTATTCAGACTTCTCTGTTTATCAGTCTAGATTAGCTAAATTACCGTCTCTGAGGTCCAGAGAAGCTTCTGAGCCAATGTAAACAGTAGGGTAATTACTGTCTTTTGTCTGAAAGATCAGATAGCACACAAGCTCTCACTGTCTGGAGTTCTGTTCTGCTGAGACCTGTGTGATGATGTCACTCACTGCTATCAGATAGAACAAACAGCAGGGGATAAGAAGTACACATGTCGGTCACTTGGGGACCCAGAGAGAGCACAGAAGATGATAAAATCACTTGTAGCTCCTTAACAAAAAAAGATGAACAACGCAATAGATTGGAAAAACGTCTTCATTTAGTGTTCCCTACATTTTGAAAGCTATTCTTTGAAGTGAGACAACCCCTTTAACCTCTTCTTATCACATGATAGGACTTTGATTTTTAGAACAATAATGTATAAGCTAGTTATGCCTAAAAATACCAAAACTCCCATACACTTGGCCATGGCTGCTCTTCACCCTTGGGTCTCTAGGTAGTGCCCCATCCTCTACCTGAAGGGCTGCCATAAGTAACTACACGGCCCCATAAAGCTGAGCCTCTGGGTCCCCGTCCATTACCTATACCATATCAGTGGGGCCCCTTCTTCTTAAATTTGATAAGGACCCCTGATAGGAGTACTGCCAGCACTGCCCTATAGGTGCCCCTGGGCCCGTCTATACTGTCATCACTCCAGGATGTCACAGCCATAGCAGCTGTTATGGGGCTCAAAAATGGGCCAAGGGGTAAATCTACAAATCCTTGGCTTTACTGACTCTGAATTATTTCACGTCCTATTCTCCATTAATACCGTGGCCGCCTTCCAAATTTGATGTATTTGCCTTTGGGAACAGATTTGTCATCACCCCATTGTCAGATATGTGCCCCTGCACCTACCTTTTAAGGGTAAGACCACACAGGATGAGTTTGCTGCAGAATTTTCCTGAGGAATTGTGCCCACCAGTGGAGTTGATTCTTAGAGTCTACCAGTGGAGCTGATTCCTGGGGCCATCAGTGGAGTTTATTCTTGGGGCCACCAGTGGAGATGATCCTTGAGGTCCACCAGTGGAGTTGATTCTTGGGGCCCACCAGTGGAGTTGATTCTTGGGGCCCACCAGGAGTTGATTCTTGAGGCCCACCAGTGCAGTTGATTCTTGGGGCCCACCAGTGGAGATGATTCTTGGGGCCTACCAGTGGAGTTCATTCTTGGGACCATCAGTGGAGTGGATTTCTGGGCCCACCAGTGGAGTTGATCCTTGAGGCCCACCAGTGGAGTTGATTCTTGGGGCCACCAGTGGTGTTCTTTCTTGGGGGGCCATCCGTGGAGTGGATTCCTGGGGCCACCAGTGGAGTTGATTCTTGGGGCCCCACCACTGGAGTGGATTCTTGGGGCCCACCAGTGGAGTTGATTCTTGGGTGCCACCACTGGTGTTGATTCTTGGGGCCCACCAGTGGAGTTGATTCTTGGGGCCCACCAGTGGAGTTGATTCTTGGGGCCCACCACTGGAGCTGATTCCTGGGGCCACCAGTGGAGTTGATCCATGGGGGCACCAGTGGAGTAGATTCTTGAGGTCCACTAGTGGAGTTGATTCTTGGGGCCCACCAGTGGAGTTAATTCTTGGGGCCCACCAGTGGAGTTAATTGTTGGGTCCAAACAGTGGAGTTCATTCTTGGGACCATCAGTGGAGTGGATTTCTGGGCCCACCAGTGGAGTTGATCCTTGAGGTCCACCAGTGGAGTTGATTCTTGGGGCCACCAGTGGAGTTCATTCTTGGGGTCCACGAGTGGAGTTCATTCTTGGGGCCATCAGTGGAGTGGATTCCTGGGGCCACCAGTGGAGTTGATTCTTGGGGCCCCACCACTGGAGTGGATTCTTGGGGCCCACCAGTGGAGATGATTCTTGGAGTCCACCACTGGAATTGATTCTTGGGGCCCACCAGCGGAGTTGATTCTTGGGGGCCACCAGTGGAGTTGATTCTTGGGGCCCACCAGTGGAGTTGATTCTTGATGTCCACCAGTAGAGCTGATTCTTGGAGCCACCAGTAGAGCTGATTCCTGGAGCCACCAGTGGAGTTGATTCTTGGCGCCCACCACTGGAATTGATTCTTGGGGTCCACCATACAGCTACTGTACACGACTCTTGCTTTCTGCTTCTCTCCCTGAAAACCAGCCCCAGTCCTGCCATGTCCAAGGTCCTAACATACCCAAAAACCCACTTGCTCTCCTGTGGGCCAGTCCAAAACTGTGCACAAAGACATTATACAACACAGTGCCACAGGAATACACAAACCCAAGACCAACAGGTAACCACCAAGGGCACCCACTATATCCATGCTGATGTTTTATATGTGGACCCCTAACTGGACAGTCACATTACAGCACATTAATGACAATATCGCAGCAGGGGTACACTATGAGCCCCTCCAATCACCCTCTACATCTAAGGTCTGGTTGACATCTGCGCAAGAATCTCGGAGCCTCCATCACAAAGGTGGTGCCAGAACTGTAACATGCAGGACACCAATGGCACCCAACAAACCCCATTGACTACAAAGGGGACCACTGGGTCTCTGCCAATCTTAAAGGGGTTGTCTCATTACATTGATTCCTCTCCAAAACCTCGTCCCGTTTTCTTGGTTCATTTTTAATCAAGGGGCTGTTTATGGCTTTACTAAAGGGTGCAGTTAGGGAAACCAGGTCTGTAGCTATAGCGACCAGCGCTGGCAGCCTATCAGGATAGATCAAACAGGTCTGTAGCTATAGCAACCAGAGTTGGCAGCCTAGCATGAGAGATCAAACAGGTCTGTAGCTATAGCAACCAGTGCTGACAGCCTATCAGGAGAGATTGAACAGGTCTGTAGCTATAGCGACCTGAGGAGCTGATGCAGCCCATACAAGAGGGGATATCTAGGAATAGATAAGGACACTGTTAATGGACACATATTGCAAAGTGGCTTGTATTTGCAAGATCCTTAACATAAAAAGCAGCGATCCTTGTAGTGAGACAACCCCTTTAATGGAAAAAAGAACTCTAAATGCAGCACTATTTTTCCATAATTTTTACCAGAAACGGCAATGGCGGCTCTGAAACGAAACTCAGACGAACTAGCACTACACCTCTGCACCACCACAGGGCCAGAACCGTTACATGATGGACACCAGTAGCACCCGACAAACCCCCATTGACTACAAAGGGGACCATTGGGTTTCTGCCAATCTTAATGGAAAAAATAGCGGTAAATGTCGCACTATTTTTTCCATAATTTTTGCCAAAATCTGCAACGGCGGCTCCGAAACGAAACTCAGACGAGCTAGCACTGAGCCTCTGCAAATCTGCTTCCGGACTCGAAATAATCTTCTAACCAATGTCCTCGGCCAGATTGCAAACACAGCTCTGCTGCATCCGTAACAGTCTACATAGAACTATGATGGTTAAACGACTGAATAATTAGGATAGGAACAAAGCTATAAGCTGTAAACAGTGAGCAGCAACGGCTGTCGCTGACCATGATTACAGCGCGCTGCTGCCTGTCTAGACGCGCTGCTGCTGCTGCTGGATACTGTTGTGCAGAAGCCGCGCCAACCCCAGTGTAAATAGCAGCAGAGGCAGGAGGGAGGCTTAGTGCTTATTGTATAGCAGAGGCGCGGAGATTAGAGGCGGCCACTGCAACGTATCCCAGCAAACAGCAGAGTATTACAGGGAAAGCGGCACAATCCCTACCTGTGTTATGTACAAACAACGGGCGCTGCCGCCTAGTACCAGCAACGGCAAACACAGCCCAACCGTCCGAGGGCGAGGATTGGGCTACAACACCCTGCTCTCTACCCGTCCCCAAACCATACAGGTCAGGCGAGGATTGGGCTACAACACCCTGCTCTCTACCCGTCCCCAAACCATACAGGTCAGGCGAGGATTGGGCTACAACACCCTGCTCTCTACCCATCCCCAAACCATACAAGTCAGGCGGATTGGGTACAACACCTGCTCTCTACCCTCCCCAAACCAACCAGTCAGGGAGGGTTGGCTACAAAACCCTCTCTTCCCCGTCCCCCAAAAAACCCAAAAGAGGCGAGGATTGGGGTAAAAAACCCAGCTCTTCCCATCCCCAAACCATACAAGTCAGGCGAGGATTGGGCTACAACACCCTGCTCTATACCCATCCCCAAACCATACAAGTCAGGCGAGGATTGGGCTACAACACCCCCCTCTCTACCTCCCCCAAACCAACAAGTCAGGCGGGATTGGGCTACAACACCCTGTCTCTACCCTCCCCAAACCCTAAGCAGGAGATTGGGGTACAACACCTGCTCTTAAACCCCTCCCCAAAAACCATACAGGTCAGGGAGGATTGGGGGACAACACCCTGCTCTTACCCCCTCCCCAAACCCCACCAGTCAGGCGAGGATTGGGCTACAACACCCTGCTCTCTACCCATCCCCAAACCATACCAGTCAGGTGAGGATTGGGCTACAACACCCTGCTCTCTACCCGTCCTCAAACCATACAAGTCAGGTGAGGATTGGGCTACAACACCCCGTCTTACCCTCCCCAAAACCCAAACCCGTCAGGCGAGGATTTGGGGTACAACACCCGCTTCTACCCTCCCCAAACCAAAAATTTAGGCGAGGATTGGGCTAAAACCCCGCTCTTACCCTCCCCAACCCTTTTAAGTCAGGGAGGATTGGTAAACCCCTGTCTCTACCCCCTCCCCCAAACCATAAAGTCGGGAGGTTGGGCTACCAAAAACCCTCTCTCTACCGTCCCCAAACCCAAAAAGCAGGGGGGATTGGGCTACAAAACCCTGCTCTTACCCTCCCCAAAAAATACAGTCGGGAGGATTGGGCCAACACCCTTCTATAACCCCTCCCCCAAAACCCAAATA